>PVIR01002595.1:0-17741 GCA_004026965.1 Petromus typicus
CCTGTCTTAGGCGAGAGGTGCCAAGGCAACTCCTTACCCGTCATCAAGCCATGAGTATCCACGCACCCGTGCTCTGTCTTAGGTTGGTAAGCTACTGCATCTCTCTTACTTGTCATCGACTACCAGCCTCTGCAAAAAAGGGTTATACCATAGGCGCTTCTGAAGAGGGAGCTCGCAACTGTAACTCATGAACCTTGCATGCTACCTTCATTAAAGAGCTCAGTGCTAATTTTTATGAGCACAGGAAAGTTTTGGTGACGTTTTTAGAAAAACCATCTATACGATACACATTTCAGACTTGTTTGACACAGGGCCACTGCGGCTGTAGTTGCAGTGGCTATAAAGGAAAGGAGCACTAGGACCCCTGTGTCAATTCATGATAATGAGGCCCACCGTCCTCTGCTGAACCATAACTGAGGGGATGGGTGTTAACGACAATTTGTACAGTTCACATTAAAATGTTGTCCCTGATTCTAGGTATCCCAAATGTCTCTTATCAGCAACATGTGTGGCAGGTTAATGCATGCCAAAACAGGTCTTTTACATTTTTCTAAGTTCTACTTTTCCAAAAGATCAGCTCTCCAAACTGCTGGGAGACAAAGACTGAGTCCATTTCTTCGATAGGTATACTGGTAACTACAGCTGGTTCCTTGCTCCATGAAAACATAAACTTTAAAAGTTAATTCAAACGTCATACTTGCATTTATTCAGATATATATATAGTGCATGATGTACAAGTAAGAGTAGAGTTTTCAGTATTCCAAGGAATAAAGGCTTTTAACAGTAGGTAGGGTAGAGGTACACATGTCTGATTGGTAACACTTTCCCTCAAACCCATGAGTATAAGGCAGAAACAATTTAAAGGAATGAAATAAAAAGTAGCACTAGAAGAAATCATAGACAACCATACTTCTGACTTTACCTGCAAACAATGCTCATCTTAACCAAAGTAAATAAGAATCAACTTCTACTGTATAATTTTTAATCTGTCTTCCTCTTCCTCTGGTTTAAGAATCTGTCTCATAGGTTCCAGGGAGCCAACTAGTACTATTATAGTTACATTTGGGTCTCCCTTTATGACTCCTCTATTAATAAGATTAGAAATATTACAAGTCCGATAAGTATAGTTTTGTCCACTTACCTGGCAGGTAACCACCGCCATCATTGCCAAAGTGAGAGTTATGGATGTTACTGGTTTTCATGTGAGTTTGACCATTGATTCAGCTTCACTGGTGAATTTTTTGAGCTGTCCCCAGGTTGGAAGATCAACTGTTTTCTTCAGTGATGTTCGCAGTTTCTTTGGCCTTGAGATTTTTCGCTGAGACCCACAATTTTTCATGACCTGTGGAAATATAAGCGTATCCTCGCCCCCACTGGGGAACAGTTCCTGGTTTCCACTCATTTGTCAGGACATCTTTATAATAAATAGGCTGCTGCAACTCTTGAACTTTTTGTACACTCCAGTGCCTATCACCAGCTGAAAAGCCATGAGTATCGAGATTTTAAAAATTTAAAGTTAAAAGTACATTATGAAGTTTTTGAGTCCTCATAGACCCCTTTTGTTTTAATAACATTTCTCACAAAGTGCGGTTAGCTCATTCAACAGTTGCTTGTCCAGTAGGGTTATGAGGAATGCCAGTAACGTGTTCAAAATTCTGTTGCTTCAAAAATGATTGAAGTTTAATGGAGGCATAAGAAGGAGTGTTGTCAGCTTTTAAATGACGTGTTTTGCCCATAACAGTCATAGTTTCTATAAGATGGGAAATAACAGCATCTGTGCACTCAGAACTTAAAGCTGATGCCCATTGCAAGCCTGTGTATGTCAGTGGTGTGATGCACATACTTCAATTTTGCAAATTCCTGAATATGACATCCATTTGCCGCAAATCATTACTTTTCAGTCCACGAGGAGTAACACCATCATCAAAAGTTTGAGCAGAATAAAAAGAACAGGAAGGACATGTTCTAACAATATGTTTAGCCTGTTGTCATGTAAGAGCGAAATGATGTTTAAGGACCGGACTTACACCAACAATAGTTGTATGTCTCTGGTTATGGATGTACTTGTGACAGCTTTGACCTGGTCCTTTATCAGTGTGCAGACCTGTGGTATGGGCTGACAGGCAAGCAGGGCAGGATGGGCTGAGTGGCGGTGGCCAGAGCTGGGGACACTCTGTGGCAGGACTCTCTTTGCACATGGAATGTGGAGCGGCCCTGGGCAGTGAGAGGCATAGACCACTGGCACTGTGTCCTCTGTCCCTCCTTGAGGGTCCTTCTTTTTAGTGTTCACAGAGGAGGGTGAAGCCTGGCAGAACCCATCCTGTCAGAGTGTCAAGGTTCCATTAGAGCCTACATTAGAGGGCTTTGACATTCTGAGATGAGGAGTGGTTTTCCTGATCCTGTGAGAACTGCGGGAGAGGACACTGTGTTAGAGGGTGCTTCCTGGGCACTGATGCCCCTCAGCTCAGAGAAACAGCCCTAAAGATAGTGCGAGATGTAGCGGAGTCCTGACTCAGACCATCCCTGGGGCTGGAGAGGAGAAGGGAGCTGGGGGGGGGGGGGGGGGCCATGCATGGGGTGGAGTCACTGTCTTCTCGCTCTTCCCTGGGGTGGAGCTCCCCTGAGTGTCAGTGCTACTGTTTTGGTGCTTCTCTACCTTGGATGGACTGGATCTCAAGGCTGGGCAGCTGTTCTAGCCTTACCCTCCCCTCCACACTCTACAGGTTGGATGCGAGCTGTGAGGAAGCACGCCAAGGGCTTGCACATAGGTGAGTCCAGCAGACATAAGAGCCAGGAGGGAGCAGTTGCCACTGCAGTGGAAGTAGAGCTACTCCTGGGGTGGAGAGGACCCTGAGGGTCTCATGGGTCTTTTGGGGTCCATGTATGCTTCTCAAGTGCATGTCCAAACCCAGGACTGGCTCCGCCATGACGTGCATGGCCATGGCAATGAAGGCCAGCCCTGTTCCCTTCTCCTTGTCTTCCTTCAGCCATCTATCAAGCACTGCTGCACTCCTTGGAGCAGCCCCAGGCCAAGCCTGAGGGGGAAGCTGACCCTGCCTAGCAGTTGGCATGTATCTGTACTCTCAGTGGGAGCCTGGGCAGCAGTGAGCATGTGATCAGGGGCATAGATGAGGCTGAGATGCAGCCCTGGCTCAGAGCCCTCCCTGAGACTTCATGATCTGGGCCAGGACTCAGGAGAGGCCCAACAGGAAGACCTTTCTGGTCAGACTGAGGGCAGAGATGACCGCACATAGACCATGGCCAGCTGGGATCCAGTAGCCTTTTCTTGGTGAGGGGAGAAGGGTCTCAATGTGACCTTTCTTCTTCCCTGACAGGTCCCTCCCTCCCTTCCCAGGTTGCACTGGTGTGGGCATCTACACTGGGCCTGTAGCTATCTCGGGTGGTATTCCCATCTGTCTCTGTTCTTACTCAGTTCTGGGAGCCAAATGGGTACCTTTTAGGCAGAAATAAGCAGAAGAGGGTAATTTGAGGTTGTTGTCACAACCTCTGTGTCTCCCGCCTAACCCCCTCCCCAGTGCCTCGTCTTCTGTTTGAGGACTGGACTTACGATGATTTCCGGAACGTCTTGGACAACGAGGATGAGATAGAAGAGCTCAGTAAGACTATGGTCCAGGTGGCAAAGGTAAGACATCAGGGTGCCTCAGGACCTCTGAGCTAAGGTGGAGCTCCTCGATACAGCCACCGAACCCTGCCTCCCTAGATAGAACCTGCCTCCCCTTCACAGGCCCTGCTTCCCCACTTCCACCCCTGGCAAGGACTCACAGGACCTTGCTCAGCTCCTCTAGCTTAGCTTTATTCCTGTACACTTTCTGGCACAGCCTGTGTCTTCCACTGAGGACAGTGCCGGCCTGGCTCAGGCTGCTGTACACTGCCCCTTGACCTGAGAGGTTTTCTGGGGGTCCTAAAGGCGATCAGAGCTCTGCTGCCCTCCTAGGAGAGCTGCATCCTTGCAGCTGCCTATAGTTTGGACTGAAGGGATGGAGGAACTTGAGCAGGTAAGTGCAGGTCCTGCTGCTTCTGGTGCCTGTGGAGATGCCCCATCTTGTCCTCCAGGGGAGTTTTGGGGAGTACAAGCTGGGTCTTGCGTGTGAGTGACTAGGTTGTGACCTTGCTAAGTAGGCAGAGCAGTAGCTCAGCATGTTTCTTTCCTGGGCCCCTGTTGCTCCTCATCTGCTGCCATTTCTTTCAGAACCAGCACTTCGATGGCTTTGTGGTAGAGGTCTGGAGCCAGCTGCTGAGCCAGAAGCACGTGTGAGTGGGGTGCTGAGTGTCGCACAGGGCCCTTCCTGAGTTGGCAGGGTCCAGAGGAGGGAGTACAGTTGTATCGGTCAAGGTTGTCTGGATGAGCAGAATCAACAAAAGATGTGTATCATCGGGGCCAGGGAGTTAGCTCAGTGGTTCCGGCGCCTGTCTTGCAAGCGCAAGGACCCGGGTTCGAGTCCCAGGTAACCACATAACAATAGTGGGTGTGGAGACCCACACCCAACAGCAGCCAGTACCACATACCACAGTGCCGGGCGTGGTGGCTCACGCCTGTAATCCCAGCACTCGGGAGGCAGAGGCAGGAGGATTGCTGTGATGTGAGTTGGAGACTGAGCTCAGGGCCAGCCTGAACCACAAAAAGCGAGACCCTGTCTCAAAAAACCTAAAAAAAAAAAAAAAAGATGTGTATCATCATGCAAGGGGATTCATTAGGAAGCCTAGAGGATCAGAGGCAGGAGGGTTCACATGGCCTCGGTGCACTGGAAAGCCAACAGAGCTGTTCAGCCTAAGACAAATCATGGAACAAGAGTGATTAGGGATGCAACACCAGTCCAAAGTCGAAGGCCTGGATGCTCTGGGAGAGTTGCTGCAATGAATCTATGTCAGAGGCTAAAGAAACCGGAGACTGAAGTGCAAAGGTGATAGCAGCAAGAGACACACTGGCTCAAGCAGGATGGAGCTCCTGTCGGAAGTGCACCAGCTTCCTCTTCTTTCACTTTTTCACTCCAGCCAGGATACGAGCCCATTGGTTGTTACCACCCACAACTGGGGTGGGTTTTCTCCTTAGTTTGCTGGCTGGTGTGCCACTCATATCTGGAAACGCCCTCAGATACACTCAGAATTTTGCTTCCCTCCTGTGCCTGGAAGTTGTTTCTTAACACAGTCATGTGGACAGTCGAAAATAGCAGTCACAAAGAGCGAGGGGGCTGTCTGGGAGCGCCCCCTCCTGTAGTCTCTGTCGAGGATGGGATGGGATGGGATCCCACAGATCTGGAGACCTACTCAGAGGGACCGGGAATGACCACATCTCTATACCAGCCTTGAGGCCTAGTGATAGGTAAAAGAACAGAGAATCTTGACCCATAAGGCTTCAGTGCATGAGGGTGGTCAAGATGATTTTACCAAGGGCCAGCGTGGGCACAAGCAGAAATCCTTGCTTAGTGCACGAGCTCCTGTCTGGGATGTTAACAAGAAGTTAGGTGCCAGTCATAGGGGTGCACACTTATAACCCCAGCATTTCGGAGGCTGAAGCAGGAGGATCACAAGTTTGACCCCAGCCTGGGCAACTTAGCAAGACTAACAGGGACTGGAGATTTAGCTCAAGTGGCACCATACCTACCTTGGAAGCACAAGGGCCTGAGTTTGATCCTCGTCACACACCACAAAAAAGGGCAAGACTTTAAAAATTAAAAGGGTGGGAGCTAAAGGCATTGGGTTCCAAATTAAAGAGAAGGCCATTTGCCTGGGAAGTTAGCTCAGTGGTTCCAGCCTCTAACTGATAAGCTCAAGGTCCCAAGTTTGATCCCTGGTAACCACATACCACAGCCAGGCATGGTGGCTACCACCTGTAATCCCAACATTCAGGAGATAGAGACAGGAGGATTGCTCTAAGTTTGAGGCTGGCCTGGGCTACATAGTGTTTTGGGGGCCAGCCAGAACTACAAAGTGAGACCCTGTCTCACACACACACACACACACAAAAAAAAAAAAAAAAAAAAAAAAAAAAAAAGAAAGAAAGAAATGGCCACCCAGGTAGGGTGAAGACCTGAGGTGTAACACCCACGGCAGCATTCTCTGGGAAAGGACTGTCCAGGCCCCAGGTGCTGCAGCAGTCCCTGGAAGGAAGCTGTCCAGTACCCTTGTGTCCCCTTGTTGCTTTATTGAGAGACTCAGGTTCCTACACTCTGGCCTGGTGCCAAGGGATGGAGTCATCAAAGGTACCTGTATCTCCTGCAGGCCCAGGACAGCTTGGGGCTGGCCAGACCCCTGAGCAAGGCCTCTCCCTGACCCAGCCAGTGTGACTGAAGGTCAGGGTGCCAGGGGGAAGGCTCTGCCCTGGCCAGGGCTGATGCACCCTGATAGCATCAGAAGAGGCTGGTGCAGCATGTGATGGGAGCTTGGATGGCAGAGGCCTACAGCCTTCTGTGCAGCCTAGAAATCTCCAGAGAAGCACAGGTTGTACAGTCTTCTATCCTCCCTTTCCTTTGCTCCCAAGGGACTTCTAGTAGCGTCTAAGGCCCAGCGAAGAGCTAGGAACCACTGTCTGCTCTGGCAGCCCAGAGGCATCCTTGGCTTTTCTGTTGTGCTCATCACCTGCTGTGCTGTAGCAGACAGCTACAGGCAGACCTGCAACTCTCAGCTGTGCCCACCAGGAGGCAGCAGCCAGCATGGATCTGCACTGCTTTTTGTTAAACTGCCTGTCCTGGTGGATACCCAGCGTGGGATTGAAAGATGTACTATTGTGGGAGACTGGGGAAGGGAATGTAACTAGAACCTTTGCATTAGGTTTTAGTCTCTTGTGAGTTGTCGGCACACAGCAAAGTAATTACAATTAGACAGAAATGAGGCTTAAAGAAGATGCTGAGTTTGGGCCTGATCCATGCAGCTTTTAGAAACAAGGACCCAGACCCCAGAGCTACCACACCTTTTATTCCTCCAGAGCCAAGCTGGCTACACTTTTCATTTTATACATTCTAAAAGACCCAGGAGGCCAACAATAGTCCTAGAGAAGCTATGTAAGTGAAGATCTCGCAGGGCAGGGCAGATGTCAGCAATAGTCCATGAGAAGGTAGGCAGATCCAGGTGCAGTTCTGCCCTGACGCATCACAGCATGTGGGACCATCGAGTCCCTGTTGTGTTGCTACCAGATCTGAAGACAAGAGTTAAGTCTGAAGTCCATCTGCAGGCTGGAAGGCTGGTCAGTTTTGATCTTGCAATTATTTCTCCCAAGCAGGATTGTCCCCAACATGTTAGGATTCCCTCTGCAAACCTGAGGCTGGGGACCCCTTTGTGGCCTCAGGAGCCTGGGGTAGGGGGAGATGGACCAGGAGGACAGTGATGCACACCACAATAGGTAAGGGTGTCCTTGAGTCTGTGGAGAGCCTTGTGTGCTCACAGCTCCGCCAGAGACTTCCCAGGCACTGGGTCCACCAGCTGCCCCAGCCCCTCCGAAGCAGGGGTCACTGGGGAGACACTGCCAGCGCTCATCCATCCCTCTTCTGGGGCACCTGCTCTGTTAACAGGCCTGCCATAACTTGTTTCCGTCTCGATGCATTAAGTGATGAGCAAGACACATTCATTTTGTCTGGGCTCTGACGGGTCCTTAACGGGAGGCAGTCAGTCACAGAGCCAGGCCATGGAGCAGCTGCAGTGGGGGATGGAGGTGGGTTGGAGAGCCATCACAGGGCTGCTGACCTGGAGGTTATTGGGTACCCTCCTGGCAGCTGGCTCCCAGGTTGAGCCCAGCCACAGAGAGATACTATGGGAATTTTTTTCTTTTTTTTGAGACAGGGTCTCACTTTGTAGTTCAGGCTGGCCTCAAACTCATTTGTAGCCCAGGCTAGCCTCAAACTCACAGCAATCCTCCTGCCTCTGCTTCCTGAGTGCTGAGATTACAGGTGTGAGTTCCCACAACCAGCATTAGAGTATGTGGTACCAGGGGAAAAAACTCAGGACCTTGAGCTTGCCAGGCAGATGCTAGAACCACTGAGCTAAATTCCTGGCACACTACAGGGATTTTTTTTTTTTTTTTTGAGACAGGGTCTCGCTTTGTGGTTCAGGCTGGCCCTGAGCTCAGCCTCAAACTCACATCACAGCAATCCTCCTGCCTCTTGAGTGTTGGGATTACAGGCGTGAGCCAACCCACCCGGCACTGTGGGATGTGGTACTGATTGCTGCTGGGTGTGAGTCTCCACACCCAGTATTGTATATGGTTACTGGGGATCAAACCAGGGCCTTTGCACTTGCAAGACAGGCGCTGGAACCACTGAGCTAAATCCCCAGCCCTTTAGAGGGATCTTTAAGGGGATTGTACTTCTGGTTTCTGCCTCTGCCCCACCTGTCATTTTGTGGGATCAAACCTGGTTTTAAAGGACCATGTTTGGCAGCCACATGATGGTTGGCTATGGCACATGGGCTTGGGGAGTGAGCCCATTAGCTCCACTCCTGGGCATGGCGAGGTGCCCAGGAGCTGTCTTCCCCCAGTTCAGCCCTCAGAGCGCCATCTGGCCAGGGCAGCTGTCCTTGTATATTGGCCAACAGGCACCACAGAAAGGACTGTGGGCAACCTAAGGGGCCTGCTTGTGGACACTTGGTCCCTGAGTCCCCAAGGCCTCTTGTCAAAGGCTACTGGCCTGAGTGCTACCCAGGGTGAGGGGCTACCCTCTGGGAGAGAATGAGCCCCCTTTTCCTGTGAGGTCTTGGCAATTTGAGCTGTAGAGGGTGTTGTAGGCTCAGTCCTGGCCAGAGACCTAACTCCATTCATAGTCTGGCCCCAGGCCTCCTAGCAGATACCAAATGTCCTAGGGAAGTCCCTGCCCAAACCGAGGAGGGTGAGAGTAGCAGATGTGCCAGGTCACTGCAGGTGATAGTGTGATGAACTTTGGCAGGAGTCTGTAGCCCTGAGATATCACTTAATAGCTGCCTCACAGCATGCCCCTGGGAAAGGCCAGGCTTATTTATCCTGCCATCTGTATTTGGACTCACCCAGCATACCGGACCTGGGGAGGCTCTGTTTGCAAAGCCTTGGAAGAGACATTGCTGCTACTGGTGTAGCCCCTGATGATCTACATGCCTAGAGTGGCTGTGAGTAGGCACATACCTCTTCTTACCAAAGGCTCTACAGTCTAACTGCTGATGATAGCTGCCCAGGGTCCTTGGGCCCCTTCCTGGCTGACCTTGGTCCCCTTTCAGCACTTGGGTCTAGTGTGTCCTGGAGATATTTGAAGGCAGCACAAAGGCCCCAGGCTTCAGGGCCCTTGGGAAGCCTTCCTGAGGTCGCTGGTCTGGTCTCCCCAACTGTTAGACCCTGTGCACCTGGTATCAAGCCCAGGGGTCTGGTCCCTCATTTCTTCTGAATCCCCACCTGAGGTAGCTCTCACAGTGTCCTATGACATTTCACAGCCAGAGACTGACCAGGCCATCTTTAGGTCAGTGTGCTAAGCCAACTTCAGACTCTGGTTTTTGCTCCCTTTCTCTGAGCACACTTGACTGCTGCTTGGACATCTGCCCTGGAGACTACTGAGTGGAAGCAGGGTTTTGTACAGGGCCTAGGTGGGGAAAGGCCACTTCCAGTCTCCTATGAGGTAAGAATTCTCCAAGAAGCATCTGTCTGCCCTGTCAAAGGGCTCGTTCTGGGCCATCTTCCCCAACTTGGTTTGGTACAAGGAAGCCTCAAAGTTTGGCCCACCCTGTCTTCAAGCAGAGGGCTGACTTGGCCTCTTGGTTCTTGCAGGGGCCTCATCCACATGCTTACCCACGTGGGCGAAGCGCTGCACCAGGCCCGGTTGCTGGTCATACTGGTCATCCCTCCTGCTGTCACCCCAGGGTAAGTGTCTTTTTGCTCGGGGGTAAAGGCAGTCAGCACAGTTCTGGCAGGAATCAGGCCCTGTCAGTGCATAAGGCCTTGACCCACTCATCTGTGTGGATGCCGGTAACGGTCACTGCCTTGCAGGGCAGGGAAGGAAGGGGTCACCCCTTTTCAATTGGCTCCCTTTCCCGTCACTTATCAGTGGAGGAAAACCATGTCCTACGGTGCAGATGGACCTGGGGCCATTGAGGAGTGCCTGACTTGGAGAATGGGGTCCTAGACTTACCATGTCTATACCTACTGCAGCCTGCCTGGGTTAAAACAAGGAAGTGCAGAGCTGTGGGGCTGCTGGCTGTGCTGGCTCCGTGTCCCAGGTGCTGCCTGCCCTTCCCAGCTCTATGAGATGGCTCCTCTGGAACTTCGTAGGTGATCTGGGCATGCCTTCAGCAGCTGGGGCTGTGAACTTGGAGTTCACTATGTAAGCACAGACCTGGGCTGAGAGGGCCAGGGCTATGTGGGCCTCCAGCACACTTCAGCAAGGGTCTGGGTAACACTCCGCCCAGCAGCTTCTAAGGAGAAGCCCTGCCCACCTTCCTTCAGCTCTCAGGTGGCTCTGGAAGGAAGCAACCAAAGGTCTCCATACCTCTGCAGCTTGAAGCTCATTGGCAGATTGGGTCAGACATACCCCTGTGGCCTAGACCCATGAGTCACACATGTGAGTGATCTGTACTCAAGTAGAGCCTGCAGTGTGCCCAGCCAGCTGAAATAGATGCTAGCTGCTTGCTGCCTGCCCACTCCGTGCCATTCTGCCTCTGGCACCAACCACCTCCCACCACAGGCCGTGGTCAGGCCACCTTAGAGCTGTTCCCCGTCTTGGCCTTCAGGGTACTACAAATACTGTGTGACTTCTCTGCCCACCCTTCCCTGCCTTTGGCTTCCCGCAGTCCGAGCTGGGGCAACTGCAAGCCGAGTTAGGTAGTAGTTGGGTTAGTGGCTCCAGCTGACCACACCCCAGATGTGAGCCTAGAGGCCACATGCTCCCAAGTGGAATACTTTTGTGTATATGACCTGTGCATATAGCTCAGTGGGGCTCTGTGTTCTGTCCGTCTGTGGCTTTTGGTTAGCCTTGGGTAGTCATAGCTCCTGTGCCAATTGCTAAGCCCTAGAAGGTCTTGTCCCAACTGAGCTTCAGCAGCCTGACTGCCCTGACCCACCAAGTGTCGGGTGAGAGGTGGCCAGGTCTGCTCCTGTAGCCAGGCAGCCCCACCTTTGCCAGGGAGAGTGGCCCACACCCAGGCTCAGGGCGCAGAAGGACTTACTTTAAGTTGTGTCTTTTTTCCTTTTTTTTTTTTTTTTTTTTGAGACAGGGTCTTGCTTTTTTGTAGTTCGGGCTGGCCCTGAGCTCAGCCTCGAACTCACAGCAATCCTCCTGCCTCTGCCTTCCAAGTGCTGAGATTACAGGCGTGAGCCACCATACCTAGCATTGTGGTATGTGATACTGGGGATTAGACTCAGGACTTTGTGCCTTTCAGGCAGATTCTGGAACCACTGAGCTAAATCCCCAGCCCATTTGCAATCTTCTTTGATATGCAGCCCTCAGAATGTCCCTGTGCTCCCAGGGTTTGCCAGGAGTGGCGAGTGACCAGGGAGGGGGCACTTCCTTCCAGTGCTGATGGCAGACTTGCAGGCCCAGAGGGAAGGAGAGGCCAGGCCATAGCACCTTGGGCTGTTCTGTCTGCACTGGGGTCCTGGTATCTGGAGTGTGGCTAGTGTGGTACAGCTGCAAAAGCCATGCTGCCCTTGGTGGTTCAAGAGTCTCCTATAGAAGATACAGGAACAACTCTTAGTGGGAATTCTTGAAGTCCAGTATAGTTGGGGGTGTTCTTGGGCCTGCCCCAGTATGAGTGGCAGAGTCTTTCCAAGGGCACTCTTTCTACCCAGGTATTATCTCTCCAGCTCCCAGACCAGCCAGAAAATAGACATGGGGAGCTGAGGCTACCTCCTCCTCACCTGCATGACAGTGCAAAGGTCCCTTCATGAGGTACTAGGGCACAGAGGCAGTGGCTGGGGAGGGCCAAGGCTGTGGACCAAGTTGAGCCCAGGTCCTGGGCCATGCCTGCTGGCGCTCCACTCAGCTACAAGACCAGATAGAGACCCCTTGTCTCTTGGAGGTAGGCTGAGTCCGGCCACAAGGGGAGTCTTTTATCATCCTTGTCTGTCTTCCCTGCCTTTGCAGCACAGGAGCCCAGTCAGCGCCCCTGCCCTACGCTTTCCTCCAGTGGCTTCGTGCAGTAGGCAAATTGTGCTCCTCATTGATAGCAAAGGCTGAGCTGCACATCTTGTGGAGGAGGGACAGCTTCTAGCCACCAGATACAAATCCAATCTGTCCTTGTCACCCAGTCAGGCTGCACACAGAGTTGCTGGGGAGAGGGCTTGGCCTTGTGCTGCTCTGCTGCAGCACTTACACTGCTGACCTTGAGCCCACCCCTTGCCAACCTGGCAGTAGATGGGAGGGCAGCCTCCATGAACTGATTTAATTAGATCCCCAGGGACAGGCAGTCCAGCTGTCCCCAAGACACCTATGTGGGTGCCTGTGGCCCAGGGAGCTGACCACAGGCAGGCCCAGGGGCTGCTGTCCTCCCAGGCGTGGCTGATATATGTGATCTTCCAGGTACACCTTGTTGGAAGCCTCCCCGTAGTAGGATGAGGGTGTCCTGTGGTAGAAGAGGTTTATCCTGGGGGACACTCATCCTACAGCAGGGGCTGCTGCCTTTGTGCCACATCTAGCCCAGTGGTCAAGGGAAGGTAATATGAGGGGATCGGAGTCCTGTACTAGAGCCCCAGCCATTCTAAACAGAAGCCCGGCAGCATGGCAGGCCAGAAGCAGTATGTTGAGCCCTTGTGGGGATGTGGGCACCGTTGTAGCATAGTCAGTCTCCAGGCTGAGATCTCAGCCAGCACCAGCACAGGAGCCCCCAGCAGCAGGGTAGGAGACGCTCAGTAACCTGGAGACCCCTTGTGGCCACCACATCCATGGTCCTCTCAGGGAGGTGTTACAGAAGGCTACTGGGGCCAAGCAAGATGGGCCTGGGCTTGGCTAAGAAAGTTCAGGTCCAGGCCAGGGAGTTAGCTCAGTGGTTCCGGCGCCTGTCTTGCAAGCGCAAGGACCCGGGTTTGATCCCCGGTAACCACATACTATGTTGGGTATGGTGACTCACTCCCAGCAGCAATCAGTACCACATACCACAGTGCCGGGCGTGGTGGCTCACGCCTGTAATCCCAGCACTCAGGAGACAGAGGCAGGAGGATTGCCGTGATGTGAGTTGGAGGCTGAGCTCAGGGCCAGCCTGAACCACAAAAATGAGACCCTGTCTCAAAAGAAAAAGAAAGTAAGTTCAGGTCAAAAGCCTCTAAAGGGCTATCATCAGAAAGCCCACCTAGATACCCAGAACCAGCCAATGATAGGGTGCCACAGAAATGGACATCAGGGATGGTATTCCTATGGGACTACCACATCCACAGGCTGGCAAAGCCAAGGAATGTGGCCAGGGGTAGTAGTGACTGACTGACCATGACTCAGTCTATGGTGCCAGCCAGGAGGGCGCTAAACCTGGATGGAAGTGGCTCCCACCTCGGGCATGGCACGAAGACAGGAGTCAGGAAAGGTGCAGTGGTGACTGCAGGGATCATTGTGTTTGGGGAGAAGCTGTGGAGAGCACTGTCGGGGGGGCATGGGTTCCAGCCTACAGCCATGCCTGGTGTATGACCCCAGCACCAGAGCCACAGCCTAGACAGTGGCGGAGAGGACTAGTCGCTCCACCGGGCAGTTTCCCTTCTATCTCGCAGGCTGAAGAGTGGAGGATCCAGAGGGTTTACAGCTTAGGGTCTCGGAGGAGCCCAGGATAGAATACAGGTGAGGGGTTGTCAGGCTTCTGGAGTCTGGGACTTGGTGAAGGGCCCAAGTGGTTCCAGAGACCAGGCTGGGCCTACTCTCTGGAGGAAGAGTACCCACGGTGAGAGAGACAGGATGACATGAGGAGGGGTGAGGTGGCCAGAGCTGCAGGTAGCAGCCAAGGCCAGGTGGTCCACATGCGCGCCAGTGCAGAGCCTCCAATTTGGCACAGGTGGAGAGCACTGTGGGGAGTGTATGGTTTGGCATTGAGAGCCAGCAAGCATGCACATTCACTGCTGGGGCCACTTGGAGCCCACCCAAGACCAGGCCCCAACTGAGATGGACAGACTTCCTCTTTTTCTCCTTCCTCCCTCAGTTTCTTTTCCTCAGAAATTATTTTGATTTTTGGCACCAAGAGTAGTTTTTGTTTATTGGAAGTCATGCCATGTTTGATCTGCTGACAAGCTGTTCTGTGTCTCTGGACTTGGTGCCTGTTCTTCCTTGTCCTTACTTGCTTGGACTCACAAGCAGCCCACCACCCCTATGGCACGTGTAGCCTTCTCTCCATCTGATACTCGCCCTGTTGCCTTATGAGGAGTTTTATGAGTGCCTTATGAGGACACTGAGTCACAGACAGGTGGCTCTGTAGCCAGGCTCTGCATGTTGTATGGGCCGGGGATGATCGAGAGGGTTGTCAAGAGGGATGTCCCCATAGAAGCCTCTGTGCAGCCCAGATGGACAGGACCCAGGGATGGCATCGGGAAAAAGGCATAGGGACAAGCTGGGGGGTGTGCCCTCCCTCCACTGACAGCCAGCACACTAGGAGCTGTCTTGGCCCTGACAGACTTGGCCATTGGCTGCCCTGGTGCCCCAGCCTTGGAGCAGTCAGCAGTAGTACAGTCTCAGACCCTGGATCATGCTGAATGGTCCAGGCTATGAGTGGCCTGTAAGAATGAGTCCAGGCCACACCATGTGCTTGGTATGTGTCAGCCTTGGTGCCAAGCTGTGTACATCTATAGAACCACATCTCCAGGTTCCCTGGTAGCATGACTGTCCCTTCCTGCTTGGTGGGGGCATTGTGGAAATATGGAGACATAATGTGGGGCAGCTTGCCGGTGGCCATGAGTTGTAGGCAGTGTGGCAAGGCTATGCAATTTGGTCATGGGAGCCAGGCATAACAGTGCTGTGGACCTGACAGGGACTGTGTGTGGTGGCAGCATGGGACACAGGAACCCAGAACTGGATGCTCAGGAAGGCGGGGTGGGTACAGACCAGGTCAGACTGGGATAAGACCTACCTTGAGAGCTCCATACCAGTCCCAGCCAACCCTACAGCCCACACTGCTTATGAGAACCAGCTTCCCCTGGGAACAGAAAGCTTACACAGTCAGCCTGGCGTGCACCGGTGCAAGGTGGGTGTGGGGTAAGCAGGACCCTGGGCCCAGACAGCACACCACAGTGGAGCCTGCCAGCCTTTGAGAGGCTGCGCTGTGAGCAGGGTCTGAGTCTGTCCCAAGGACAACAGTGTAGGTGTTCAGTCTTGTCAACACCTCCGTAGGCTCCTGGCTGGCGGTGTGCAGCCTGACCACATGGTGTACCAAATGACAGCCACTCCATTGGACCCCAGGTAGAATAAATGTGACTGAGCTCTGTCCTCCATTTCCAAGGGTCTGATCAACTTTGGTCAGTGACTGGCATGCTGTGACTGCCATACAATTGCGGGGACCCACGTCCTTTCCCACCATTGCAGGACAGCTGCCCTTGGCACCACTGACATCACTGCACAGGGCTTTGAGTGCAGCCTCTGTGCCCTGAGGCCCCTGCTGCACCCCACTGAACCTCCAGGTTCCCAGGGTCTGCTAGGGCTGTTCCTATTTGAGGTGTGCAAAAGGCGCCCTAGAGAGCAGGGCCCCTGGTAGAGAGGGGTTTCCAGGGATGGCAGGGCAGCCAGGCTGAAACAGTTGGTAGGCTGTGCATCTGCTGGTTCTGGTGGGTTACAGGCATTCACAAAAGGCCTGGGGAGGGCTCTGAAGAGGTACTCAAGACCCCAGCAAGGGGCAGCAGGCAGGAAGAACACTGGGAAGCCCCCATCCTTGCCCATGCCACAGTAGCACCCAATAGCATGTGTGATGTTCTTTAGAGAAAGCTGTCCTGTTCTTCCTTGTCCTTACTTGCTTGCACTCACAAGCAGCCCACCTCCCCTATGGCACATGTAGCCTTCTCTCCATCTGATACTCGCCCTGTTGCCTCATGAGGAGCCTAGAGCAGCACATAGCAAGTTGCCTGCTGAAGTCCTGGAATGCCGTCTCCTCAGCCCTATCTGTCTGCCTCAGGTCCTGCTGTCTGGGGCCCTTGTCTCGTTAGCCCCACACATCATCCTGTGTCCACATGCCCCATCCCTTCTCCCACCTGGAACAGGCCACTACTTGGCATTGTGCGACTGTCCTGTACCTGCTGTATCTGGGGAAGGGAGGAGCTGTGCCAGGGAGGCTATGGGTGGATGGAACAGGGCTCCAAGTGGAGGAAGGAGACTCTGACTGTCCGTCACTAGCTGAGTCCCCTAGTAGAGGGCCCTGGCACCTGCATCTGAGTGCCAGTGGGGATATCTGCAGGGCCCAGCCCCATCTTGGGGGCCAGGTGTTTGTCCTTCCCGTCCCCCTGCCAAGGTCCAAGAAAGGCCTCTGCATCTTGCTCAGGCAGGAATATCCATGGTGGACTTGGTGCTAGTGGCCCAAGGGCTCTGCTTTCCTGGAGGCCATTCCTGGACTGAGTCTCTGTCCCTTTGGTGGTCACAGGCTTCTGTAGTGGCACCTGGCACAGACATTGCCCGCCACACAGCTATGTCCCTGCGGCCATTCCTGCTTTTCAGCCTGTGCTCCACCAGAGTGTGTACACCTGAGCTCCTGGTTCCAGTAGAGGAATGAAGTCTCTAACCGCAGGAGCCAGTTAGGAATGTTTTTATTGGAAATTACAGTAGCTGCTGGGTTTCGAGGAAGGATCCCGAGGGGGTGGCTGCATGGCCTCTCCACTCAGAGCTGCTGTAATCAGAGAATGGGAGAGTACAGCAGTCAGTTATTTAGTCACCACCAGTCATGGGTGGCTCTATGGATTCAGAATGGCCAGTTTTTATTGACCAGCTCTCTAACCTAATTCTTTAGTGTGTGAGATTTAAAGGAAACAGATTTTAGAAAAAAAAAAAACTGGTTATTTTGCATCTTAACTTCCTCAGAATTGCCAGGTATGGTGACATACACGTGTAGTCCTAGCTCTTGGGAGACTGAGGGAGGACTGTTGTGAGTTTGAGACTAGCCTGAACTACACAGTGAGATCCTATCTTTAAAAATAAAAGTTCCTCAAATAAACTTCCTAGATACACTACGGTGCTGTTGGAAAAGTAATTTAGAGCAAGGCTTGTGAATGGAAATGGAGTGCGCAGGTCACACTTTGCTTTAAAGGATGGGGCTGGGAGTGGTGGTTTCAGTGTCTGTCTTGCAAGTGCAAGGGCCCGGGTTCAGTCCCTGGTAACCACATACTACAGTGCTGGATGTGGAGACTCACGCCCACCAGCAGTCAGTGCTACATACTACAGTGTTGGGCATGGTGTTGGGGACCACATGCCCCCGCGAGCCCCACAAGTAAGGGCATGAGATAGGAGCTGAGGAGCCAGCAGACTCGAATGAGCGCCCTAAGGGGTAGGGGAGCCTAGTGAAAACGAACCCTTCACGGAAGCCGTGAGAGCGTCATTTATCCCCAGGACCCTGCTGTAGACTCGTCTCTCTTCTGTGGGCTGCAGTGGGGCTCATCAGGTTAGCTGTGATGCCCATCCCGGTGCATGAGGTGACCTGTCTGAGGGCGTTGCATTTCTGGGGTGCTGACAGCTGAGTCTTGGTGTGCTCAGGAGCATTGAACAACCTGAAGCTCCCCATGGGGTGTGTGTAGTGGGGTGTTCCTGTCCCTTCTTACTACCAGAGGTGAGGTCAGAAGGCACCCATCAAGAAAAGGCAGACAGGGCCGGGGAGTTAGCTCAGTGGTTCCGGCA
>PVIR01002595.1:17841-100924 GCA_004026965.1 Petromus typicus
TAACAATACTGGGTGTGGAGACTCACGCCCAGCAGCAACCAGTACCACATACCACAGTGCCGGGCGTGGTGGCTCACGCCTGTAATCCCAGCACTCGGGAGGCAGAGGCAGGAGGATTGTGATGTGAGTTGGAGGCTGAGCTCAGGGCCAGCCTGAACCACAAAGCGAGACCCTGTCTCCAAAAACCTAAAAAAAAAAAGAAAAGGCAGACAGGTTGTGGTGACAGAGGTCTGGGTGGGCGGCTGTGCTCCATGGAGTCTATGGACAAGTGCGGCCTCCAACTAAGCCCACCCATCCCAGAGTTCGGCTGAGTATGTATGGGGTACACCTTGAGCACCCCTCCTTCACAGAGCCTTCCAGGAATAGGGACACTTCTGCTTGGTCTCAGCCCCACCCTGGCTCTCTTAGAGTATAGTCCCAGCCAAGCCACAGACAGTCCCAACCTCCGAAGCACAGTGCCCCAGGACCCCTGGGGAGTGTAGGCCAGCGTGTTAGACACACACTCACCTTGTTGACAGGACTGACCAGCTGGGAATGTTCACGCACAAGGAGTTTGAGCAGCTGGCCCCAGTGTTGGATGGCTTCAGCCTCATGACCTATGACTACTCTACATCGCAGCAGTGAGTACACTTGGGTGCCTTGGGAAATGAGGTCCCCACAAGCTGCAGGTCTCACTGGCCTCTGGACAGACAGCCCTGCCCAGGGCTCTGTGTCTTCATGCACAGAGTCACCTCCTCTCGCACAGGTGCTCCTGGTGGGAGCTGGTGGCCTCCCACCTGCCCTGTGCCCTGCAGAAGGGTCCTCTGGGGCCTTGCCTGCAGTGACATTTCATCAAGGGGAGCCACACACTCAGCCTCACTAAGTAGCAAGGGTAGCAGATACAGCAGGCATGCCGCAGAAAGGACAGGAGGCTGTATGTGTACTGAGCCCTTTGACCGTGTCTCAGACTGCCAGTCTAGAGTGGGAGACTGCACATCGTGCCTGGCCCCAGGTCCCAGAAGGCACGAGGCCTGTTTGACCATGGCCCTTAGTGGGGATCATTCATTCTCAGTTCTTCCCAAGCAGAGGACATGCCCAGTGGCTACCCACGGAACTGTCCAGCCCACTGATGAAACCCATTGCCCTGTCATCCCTGCAGGCCTGGCCCCAACGCACCACTGTCATGGGTTCAAGCCTGTGTCCAAGTCCTGGACCCCAAGTCCAGGTGGCGGAGCAAGATTTTCCTGGGGCTGAATTTCTACGGCATGGACTATGCAGCCACAAAGGATGCCCGTGAACCTGTCATTGGGGCCAGGTAAGCCCAGAGCCTGACTGTCACGCTTCAGTGTTATTTCCCTAAAAAGGGGCAAAGTGCTGGACTGGAGAAAGCAAAAGGCAGAGCTTAGGAGACTGTGGGCTTGGAAGTAGAAATATGTGGCGGCCTGGGTTTTGTGTCAGTGCCACCCTTTCTTGGCCCCAACTCATAGGTCCTAGGAGTGTGCTGAAATCTGGACATATGCAGCTGCTAGGCTTGCATGTGGCTAGCTTGCATTTCTGTTAAACACTAACTACTGTGACTGCCCAGCCAGGACCTACTCCTCCTGTGGGTTGTGTCCCCTCAAGGCCTCCTGTACCATCCCTCACTGGAAGCCTGGAGCCAGAGGTCTTGCTTCTATAACCACATCTGACTGCCACATCTGACTGCAGCAGAGGCCATGGTTTGTAGCTGTGTGCATCCACTACCTATTGCCCTATCACTGCCAGGCTCAGGACTGGTCACTGACGTGCAGTTCCATCACAAACAGAATGCTCTGAGCTCAAATCTATGTGTACATACTTTTTTTTTTTTTTTTTTTTTTTTTTTTTTTTTTTTTTTTTTTGAGACAGGGTCTCCCTTTTGTAGTTCAGGCTGGCCCTGAGCTCAGCCTTGAACTCACAGCAATCCTCCTGCCCCTGCCTCCCAAGTGCTGGGATTACAAGTGTGAGCCACCATGCCCGGCACTGTGATATGCGGTTACTGGGGATCGATCCCATGCTCGTTGTACTTGCAAGGCAGGTGCCAGAACCACTGAGCTAAATCCCTGGCCCTATGTGTACATACTTTTTATCAGAGGAGAAGGCTGTAGTATGTCCTGCAACTCTCCATCCACCTCCTGCTGCTACAACTGCTGAGACACTTTCAGGTTTTCTGTCTTGCCGAGATTGCCGTTTTTGCTGTTCACCATTTCTTTTGCCTGGTCTGCTTTATCGCTGATCCATCCAGTTCTCTTCCATCTTACATGTAGTAGGTCTCACATCTCAAGGTCTGTTTCAGGTTTTGTTTTACATCTTCTGCATCTCTGCTGAATACTCGCACTTGTGGGATGCCACAGCTTAGTACCCGCATCTTTTAATCTTGAGTCTGAAACCACTCTGGGCAGTCCCATGGGCAGCTGTTCTCCTGGGCTGGGGCCTGTGCCACATCCCTGAGGGCCCAGTGCCTTGAGATCCCATGTCACACTTAGCCTGGGGGCACTGGATGTGTTATATCCCAGCAAAGCTTCTAGGTTTGTTCTGAGAGCAGTGAAGTCACCGGGAAATGGGCAGTCTGCCTACTTTCTTGGTGGTCCTTTCCTGGAGTGGTGTTCCAGAAACTGAAATGGGTTGCCACTGCTCTGGGATTCTCTGCAGATTCCCTGGGTGGGTGAGCAGAGGCTGGGCTGTCTGCCTCTCACTGAATGCCAATGTTCTGGGGTGGAAGGTAGAGCTGACCCAGTGGTCCTTGGCTAGAACTGTAGTTGTAGGGGAATTGGGACACTTTTCTCCACTGACTTTTGTTCTTCCCACTGCAAGGGTGTTCATCAGGGCCACCCCTCACTAGGCTACCCCTCTGTTGGTCCCTCTATTGGGGATATCAGGTCCCTACGTCTCTCCATGTCCACATGGCTGATTCTGGGATTTGGATCCTGCAGAGACCTAGGCTGACCACCTTTTCCTGGATTCTGGCTCTGGGCTTAGCTGTGCAGACAAGGTGCAGGAGGCCTGGCTGAGAACGGTGGGGAGAAGGGTAGCATGGCAGCCTGAGGCTTTGGTGGGTGAAAGGCCACTCTTGGACTATGTGGTGAGCTTGGAGACTTGGGGCACCCTGAGGGCCCCTGGGGGCAAGCTGGTTCTGGGAGGGGACATGGTTCCTAGCTGGGCTGTTAACTGTCATGCCCCTGCTGCAGGTATGGGATGCTTGGTACCTGGTCATCCAGCCCTAGTGTCTGTGCTAGCCACCACTGCCCTGCGCTTCTTCTCCAGCCGCCCTCTGACACTAGGCCTCCTGGGGAGGCTCTGGAAGCCTGGCTGGCATCCCTTGTGACCCTACCCACATTCAAGGTGTGGTGCTTAGCTTGGGAACACTGGTGGGACAGACCCTGGCACTCCAGGAAGTCTGGCCAGCAGGAGCCAGAGAAGCCTTGCTGGCAGTAGGGTAGGTTTGCCAGCCCTGGCTGGGCTCTAGAAGGGAGCCAGGGTGCTGGCCTGGGGCAACCATGCATCTCCACCACTCTGCCACTCTGGAGTTCCCTCCTGGAGTCTGGGGTCTGAGGCTGAGTTGTTGTCCTGCCAGAGCCCTCTCTTCGGCTTGCAGGTGATGTCCTCTCTGTCCTCATGAGGTTTCCTCTGTGTGTCTCAGTGTCTCCTACTCCGTGCTTCTGGTGCTAGAGATCACACCTGTGCTGTGCTGAGTCTGTGCTCTTCCCATATGTGCTGTTCTCAGGCTGAGACATCACATCCCGACTTCTTGGGAGGACAGTTTCTGTCTGGCAGGGCCTTCCCTAATGCCTTATTTTACCTTGGTCACCTCCGTAGAGATTGGTTTGCCAACTGCAGACTTCCCAAGGCACTGGAGATTAGGCCTACATACAAGCCATACAGCATACAGCCACAAAGACACTGCCCTCAGATCTCAGGCCTTGCTGGGGTTGAGATTCTAGGTTTCCCCAGCAGGGAGAGGCAGTGTTGCCCCTTATGCCCAGCTTCCTCCCTTGCTAAAGTGCCCCTTGCTGGGTTCCCTGGACCTGTGTGGCACGGGAGTGGTGTAGGTGCTGGACAAGCCCAGACAGATGATCCTTCTCAGCCTGGCTGTCCTGGAGGTGGGGCAGCAGCGTGGGCGCACACTGTGTGGGGCTCCTACTGGAAGGATTGAGACTGTCCATCCTCAGGCCCCAGCGACTCTCCCTGTGGACCAGCTACCCATGCTTTTCCCTCTGTGACCCTTCAGAGACACAGGGCTGGACAAGCCTGCTCTCTGGGTGCCTATGGGGCCCCAAAGCTGGAGCTCACCATCCCCTCTTTGTTCTGGAGGCTCATCTTTCCTTACACCAGAGTCCGCGCACCTTAGCCAGGTGACCATCCCTACGGATGAGAAGCCACCTGTGGTGGCTCTTCCCTAAGCTCTGACCTTGGCCTTCTGCTGTTGGCGTTGGGTCCTGTCACAATGATGGTTGTGGCCCAGGTGGAATAGGGAGCCGCCCCAGCCCACCCCACAACCCTGAAATCTCAGGCCCATCAGCATGTACCTGTAGGCTCCTGGTCCTGTGTGCCAGGGAACAGGAGAGGGTGTAGTAGGTTCAGCTGGCATTGTTGAGTCCCACACATCAGACACGACCCCAGAGGGCATGAGTCTGGTGAGGGGCTGGCTGTGGCAGTGGTGGTGAGCCTGTGTCATGCATGCCACAGCTGGCTGTTTTTATTATTGAAAGCTCTGAAAGGTGCCATTGTGAGCTGTGAGGTCACCAAGCTGAATCAAGCTTGAGATATCATTGTCCCCAGGGTGGCTTGGGGAAGTGGCCCTACAACCGGTCTTTCCTTAACCAGTACCCACAGATGTCTGCTGGCCTCATACCCCTGCTGGGTGCACCAGGGGACCCCAGGGAGGCCACTGTCTATACACTGGGGCACCCGAGAATCCTGGGGAAGTTGCTGTATGCACAAGCCGTAACAGAACAGGAGCCGGAAAGGAGCCAAGGGGATGATAGTTCCACAAAATCCCTATTTCTGGGGCCCAGTAAGCACACCAGACCTCTTAGCCTGCCAACAGCCCACTCCTAACCAGCTACCCCTGTTCCAATGCGACGCCTTCTTACACACTGCTGTTGGCGTTGGGTCCTGTCACAATGATGGTTGTGGCCCAGGTGGAATAGGGAGCCGCCCCAGCCCACCCCACAACCCTGAAATCTCAGGCCCATCAGCATGTACCTGTAGGCTACATGCTACAGGTGGGGACGCAGGCAGCTAGAGCTGGTGACACAGCAGGCTGCTGGATGTGCTGTCACCTGGAGGCTTTGCTAGATGTTATCTCTAGCAGTAGATGGGCTCTCAGGCCCATATTGCCTTTGTGCTGCAAGACCTGTCCCTACCTCTCCTCCCAGGTTCACCCAAAACCCAATTTCTCCAGCCCAAGTGTACAGGGCACCTGGAATCAGGAGTCATAGCCTCGCTCACCTTGGAAACAAATCCCTTTGTAGGAGACACATTCTGTGCTATCGTCAGGGGTGGGGGACACTCGACTAAACAGAATGTGTCCCCCATGTCCCCAGCCAGGCGTCATGGGCTCCTTGACTAATGGCCACTCCCATGCAAGTGAGGGCCAAGTGTGGGCATAGAAGTCTTATGTCTCCAGAGCTGCCTTTGACCCTTTTGAAACAAAATAGTCCCCAGCATGGCTTGCCATCCTGCCAGCCTCCAGCTTCGGGCCCTTGGGCCTCCACAGCATTGGGGGACAGGCTGCCTGACCATCTTATGGCCATCAATACAGCCAGGCTTGCACAGGCTGACTGTGCTATGTGGGCCCCTGCCGACCTGGCTGGCCATCTGCCTGGGATAAAGGTGGACATACAATCTACAGAGTGGTACCCACTTGGGATGGCTAGGAGACTCCTGGTATCATTGTCATGCCCTGTCTCTTGAGCAGCCTGGCCAGTGGACACCCAGTCCAGCTCCAATAGCGGCCAGGTTCCCACCACCCAAGCAGGCTCAGGTACTGATCCAGGTCCCTACTCTGAAGGGTTTTCCTGGTCCTCTGGTGGGACAAGCTACCCCTACCATGCCCACTGGCAATGCCTGGCCTTAGCAGGCCCAGGTGGGAGGCAGAGGCAACAGGGAGAGATGGGTTTGGCCTGGCCTGTGTGACCATGCTGTCCTCCTGGGACTCTGGCCCTCTGGGACTCTCAGGTTTCCCAGGGCCTAGAGGAAGCCCCAAACCCAGGCCTTGGCTTCTGAGGCAGATGGAGCTCAGTATTCCTGGCAGAAGACAGGCCTGGGTGGCTGCACCCCTCCCTTCCAAAGGTCTAGCCCTTGTGGGCATCTGTCACACAGCCTCACTGTCAGGCTGTGCCTGGCCCCTCTGCGGCCAGCACCCGGCCCTCACTTCTTCAACCCTGGTTCCAGGGCCTGCTTGAGCCCGCTCAAGCCCCTCTGCCATAGCCTTGCATCCTGGCTTCCTCAGAGCTGTTCAGAGGATAGTGGATGGGAAGCTGTTGAGTGTGTGGCCTGATGATTCAGGGAGATCCAGGGGGTTGACCCAGGCAGGGCTGGGTCTGTGCTTCCTCGAGCAGATCGCAGGTCCCTTATGTTTCCCAGGGTCAGGCTTGGAAGGGCTTCCCAAAGGGACCAGTGAGGACCAGAAAGGCCTGATTCTTTGAACAAAAGTGCCCCAGGCATAGGTGGAAGGTGGCTCTAGCCAGCTTGAGCTGCCCTTTGAGAAGACTAGTCCCACACTACCCTTCCCAGTGCCAGCCCACCTGGGCAGCAGGCCCCAGGGCCACAGGCACCTGCAGGAAGCCCAGGGGGCTATTTCTGCCATCTCCATTGTCTCTCAAGTTCTGCTGGGTCTGGAAAGCTAAAGCTTGCAGTCTCCCCAGCTCACACCCACCTCTAGGCCACCCTGCCTCAAGGGTCTGGGCGCTGCTGGACATGGCAACAGCTGACCCTGCCCCGGAACACTGGTCTCTAGCTCGGGGTTGCATCCTTGTGTGGCTGGGTACCTTGGGTCAGGAGATACATATGTGCCACCCATCCACAGCTGCCTGTGCCATGTCACCTGAGTGCTATTCTCCAGGGCAGCCTCTGGTCCTGTTCTCAAGACATGGCAGGAGCTGCAGAGAGACAGAGGCTGCCAGAACCATTGGCTTGTGGTGCCGCAGCCCCAGCTTCATAGGCTGCCTGCTGGTCCCACTGTGCCATCCTCTGGTGTCCTCCCCAAGTTCCTTGTGCCCCAGGCCTGGCCCTTCCCTCCGTTCAGGCATGGTTCCTGAACCCTGGTGTCCAGTATGGGCCTGCTGGGCACTGGGCGTGGGGTGGACCCTGACTTCAGGCCCTAGAGCCCGCTGCCCCCTTGCCGGGACCTGCACTCTCGTGGGGAGCCCAGGCCTCTCAGTGGGGCTCCAGGCAGCCTTTGGGATGTGTTATTTTTGTAGAGCAGGTGGCAAAGGTTTCCATGGTGATTGAGGGGCCTGGTTCAGCTGACTCTGGTTGTCGTATCCCTCTCTACCTTCAGTACAGGGCAGTGGCCCCTCAGCCCTCCCTTTTGTGACAGCCACATGGGCCAGGTAAGTGTGGCTGCCAGGTATGGCCAACACCCTGCCTATACCTTGGCCTCCTAGGTACATCCAGACACTGAAGGACCACAGGCCTCGCATGGTGTGGGATGCCCAGGCTGCGGAGCACTTCTTCGAGTACAAGAAGTGAGTGGGATGTGCACCAGCAGTGCATGCGGGGAGCCCCGGGGGTGAGGTCAGGTCGGGTCAGTCCAGGCCCAGGCCCAGGCCCTACCCAGTGGGTGGGAAGCATTGAACCAGGAGGTGGACAGTCCCTCTTATGCTGCAGGAGCCGCGGCGGGAGGCACCTGATCTTCTACCCAACTCTGAAGGTAGTGCCTGCGTGGGGCCGGGAGAGGCTGGGTTGGAAGTAGCAGCCCTGTCCTGGAGTAATTGCTCTACAGGGAGTCTGCAGCTGCCTACAACCTTCAGTCCCCACAGCATGGGGGTCAGGAGGGGCTGGGCAGGTGCCCATGCCTGTGTTGGTACCCACAGTCCCTGCAGGTACGGCTGGAGCTGGCCAAGGAGCTGGGTGTTGGGCTCTCCATCTGGGAGCTGGGCCAAGGTCTGGACTACTTCTACGATCTTCTCTAGGCTATGCCTCCAAGCAGACATGGACTGTCCACAGCCATGTAGCAACTGACTGTGTGAAATACAGACCTCGTTCTGTGTGTTGCAATGTCTGCTGTGGTTCTGGGGAGCCATGCTCACATAGGGAATGCTGTCCCTGCCACGGGGCCCTCACTGCCACCTGCCATTGGCTAGGGGGACAGCCTGGCCCAAGTGCCTCATTGGTTCAGAGCTTAGGCTTAATCTCAGATTCATCTGTACCTGGGCTGCAGGAGCCTTCACCTCCCAGCTCTGACCCTGCCCCCAAGGCCACACCTGTCTATGCTTTCAGTGGCCAGTGTGGACATTAGGGAGGGCAGTGGAGGTCCCACAACCCATGTGTGAGATGAGCATCATGTCCAGGATCAGACACCTGGCAGCTGTGCCTACCCTGTCTCCACCTAAAGGCCACTCCAAGGACTATTTTTACCACCACCACCCCCACTGTCTCTGAGCCTCAGCCCCCCAGCTAGCCATTGGAGCCCCCATCACCCCCTCTGGTGGCCAGTGGCTGGTTCCACTGGCCTGAGTGGATGAATTTGTCCTCAAGCCAAACACTGGTCAGGATCTTGCCTTGTGAACTATCCCCCAAACTGAGCTGTGCAGCTGGGGTCCTGAGGACTTGCCCTACTCTGGGACAAGCTGAGCCTGGGGTAGTGGCTGGTCTCACTTTACCACTGGTCAGGCCAGCACTGGTTGTATCTTGCCTGACTGAAGAGGACCTTATAGCCATAGCTCAGGCAGCCGTGGACCACACCCTGAGACCCCAGGGACAGGCTGTGTCCGGAGCCCTGGGCTATCCCGCGCCACTGGTTCTCAGAAGTAGGACTAGGGCTGGGACAGACAGGAGGACATGCTGTCCCGCCTCACCTGGTCAGGTACGTGGGGCGTGGTAGTGATGGCTGGAGCCCCAGCATGGTGGCTAAGCCCCATGCTGGCCTCAAGGGAGCCTGGACTACCCCCACCCACTGGCACTCACACCCACCTGTGCACAGCAGGTGCCAGAAGTGGCTTCTGACCCACCCTGAGCAGCAGGCGGCCAGTCGGAGTGATGTGGAACAGGTTGCCCCTGCCAGCAGTGAGTGAGGCTGCTCTCCGGTGATGACCCTGAGCTAGCAGTCAGGGTATCGAGGCACTGGGAGCTAATGGAGGGCAGCATGGACAACCTGAGGACGAGCCTGGGACATCAGTCAGATGTCAGGCCACAGGTTCGAGCTGGAAACTGCTGCTCCATGGTATGCGGCTGAACTCGGGCAGGGGTGCTCACCTGCATAGTACAGGTTACACAAGGGGCCTCTCAGAAGGGGCTGAGCAGGCAAGGAGGGTCCCTAAGCTGTCCTCAGAAGGCTACAGTGGCTTTGTCCCCAGGGGTCTCCCACCCATGTGACTTGGTCACCTCAAGCTGAGACCAGACCACTGACTATGTTCTCATGGGTTCTTGAGGACCCGGGATGCCAGATGTCCAGCACCAGGGTCTGGGTCTGCGCTGCTCCCCAGTTCTGGGCAGTGCCCTGGGGAGCTGCGTCTCAAGGCAGTGGTGGCGGCGGGGGGATAGGAGTAGGCAGTGGTAGTTTGGAGACCAGATGCCCCTAGCTGCAGAAGTTTTCCCTGACCTGGGCCCCAGACCATCATCCTTCCACTTGCCCTCTCGGGAGGTGAATGTCCTAAGGTGGCTTAGGACATGTAAATCTCTCTTTAACCCTCACCTATGACAAGGGCATTGCTTCTGAGGCCCTCTGGGTGTACTAAGTCCACACGGACGAAGGAAAGGGCACGAGAAGGGCAGGGCAGTGCCCCAAGCCCTCCCACATGCACAAGGCAGCGCTCGCTGCTCACGCACTTTATTCAATGCACCTGGAGCTGTGGCTCTGCATGGAATGTGATGACGGGGCCTGGCCCCGGAGCACCTGGACCACTGGGGCTCAAGGCAGCAAGACTGGCCCCACGTCCCGACGTCAGAGCTCCACACTCAGCCAGCCCTCCATCTGGTCCTGAGACCCCAGAACCATCCTTGCTGAGGTGCCAGCACCTCCCACGCCCAGCAGAGCACTGAGTTCTGGGAGGGAAGAGTGGGCTTGGCTGAGGCTTGTCCCTGCTGGGCAATGTCCTCTGGCAGAGAAGTGAGTTGATTGGTGGCCTAGGCGCAGTAGGTGTCTGCTTTCACCACTTGGCAGTACATGGTCATGGCGAAGGTCAGGCCCAGAATCTGTGGGGACAAGGACAGGGAAGGCTTTTTCAGGGCACCCCTGGGTGTTCCCACCCACCATAGGCCTGGGCCCCCAAGGCTCACAACCACCTCCAAGGTCTGCCTCTTGTGCTCCCTGGCCTGCCATGCCCACCTGGCTTGGCTGTGGCCACCTGGGTGTGGCAGACTGACCTGCTTGCCCTGGAGCCTTGCTGGTAGCAGGGAGAAAGGGATGTCTGTGCACTAAGGCTGGGCTGCCCCTTAGTGCTGAGGCCCCGGACAGCCAGCTTGGGCCTCCCGAAGGCACAGGGGCTCTGCATCTGGAGAGGCTGGAGGCCTCCTCTGTCCAGGACTCTCCTCCCAACCTGAGCTCACTCCCATCTGTCCCCACACACCTGCACCAGTGCTGTGCACAACCCGAAGACACCAACAGCCAGCAGGTTCTCCTGGAGCCAGGCCTTTACTGTCTCATAGCAGGGCTGCAGGAAAGCAGGGTCAGTGGCTGCCCTGGCCCCCACAGAAGCCCCTCTCTGGGTTACACTCACCGCCTTCCACCACGTGCCAGGTGCATGCAACCCACAGCTGTCGCTGAACTCCAGACAGCAGGAGTCCGGCACACGTGTGGCATTGTACACCTCAAACCAGTCAGTATAGTTGGAGACGCCACAGCATCGGAACTGGAGAGAAGAGGGTTGGCTGAATTGTGGGAAGGGGGGTGCTACTCCACCCCAAGGCACCCACCTAGCTCACATCAGTTTGGATAATGCTCCAGGCATTGGTGAGTCCCACGTTGCCCGGCGTGCCATACAGGTGCAGGCCTTTCTTCAGGTCTTCCTGAGCATACCTGTCGATCTGGGGGTGCAAGGGGTCAGTGGGGCAGGGAGGAAGGCTCCTTCTCAGTTCTGTCCACCTACTGCTAAGGGACGATGCCCAGACCTCCTACACTCCCAGAAGCCCCCAGGACCCAGGGCAGCATCACAGGCCAGAGGGGCATCAGTGTGTGCAAGTAGGCAGGGAGATCTGGGCCTGCAGACTCACCAGGAAGGAGCCAGCAAAGATGCCTGGCACAGCCTGCCGTGCCCCAGGTAGGGAGAAGTCTACAGAAGCCCCTATGGCAATGCGTCAAGGGCGCAGGCACAAACCTGTGCCAGCAATCCTGTCCCATCAGAACCAGGTGGCCAGATAAAGGGGGTGGGCAACACTACAGCAAGGACTGCCCTGAAGTCTGCGCTGATGCAGCTCCCACTCAGGACGGCCACAGAGTCACACTCAGCCATCACCCTGGTGAGGCTTGAGTCCCAGCGGTCTGTTGTCCGTCTGCTCCATCCCCACCAAGCCCATGCGCTCAGCCAGTACCTTGTCAGTGTAGGCGAAGAAGAGCACAGCGATGGTGGCCTCCAGCAGGAGCACCAGCAGCAGCAGCACAAAGAACTGTGGGGTGTTGGGGGCCGGTTCAGGGACAGCCCCAGCCCAGGGCCCTGCCTCTAAGTGAGGGTCCCACCAACCTCCCAACTCCCCACACCCCTCAGCAACTACCTGGGCTCAGGTGCCCCAGTGCACACAGGTGCCAGTCCAGGGGCACACCGGAGCCCTCAGCACTCACAGTGAGCAGCAGGCACTTGTTCTCCTTCAGGGCCCCAATGCAGCCCACGAAGCCAATGGCCATGACGAAGGTGCCGGTGATGATGAGCAGGTTGGCAGCCGACAGGGATGGGAAGGAGGACGACAGGGTGGCAAAGTTCCCCTGTGTGGCAGCCAGCCAAATCCCAACGCCCAGGACACCACAGCCTCCCAGCTGGACAGCAGCACAAGTGAGGGGACAGAGATAGGGACAAGGTGAGGCACCCTGAAGGCCTGGGGTGGAGGGGGGGCTGCCAAGGACTCCATTCAGGACGTGGCTTGACCAGAGCAGAAGGTGGCAGCTGCCCCAAGCTTGCTGGCTGGCTGGGAGCCCACAGAGCACTGGGGACCAAGCCCTTCCCAAGGCAGGTTGGCCATGAGGTGCCTCCCTGGCATCTCAGCCCCTCTGAGCAGCCAGCACCTCAGTCCTGCCAGTCATCCTGAATAGGGGTTCCCTGCCCTATGCTTCTGCTACCAGCCAGCCAGCCAGCACCTACACCTGATGTTCAGATAGCGCCCTTGGATGATGAAGCATTGCACTGCTGCCCTCCTCCCCAAGCTGCTGGGTCTTGTCAGAGGATGGTTTGGGGGCTTACAGGACCCTCTTTCTTTCTTTTTTTTTTTGAGACAGGGTCTCACTTTGTAGTTCAGGCTGGCCCTGAGCTCAGCCTCAAACTCACATCACAGCAATCCTGCCTCTGCCTCCCGAGTGCAGGGATTACAGACGTGAGCCACCTCGCCCAGCAGTGTGATATGTGGTACTGGTTGCTGCTGGGGTGAGTCTCCACGCCCAGTATGGTATGTGGTTACCTGGGATTGAGCCTGGGCCCTTGTGCTTGCAAGACGGGCGCTGGAACCGCTGAGCTATATCCCTGGCCCAGGACCCTGTTTCTTATAGCCTGGGCACCAAGGTAGATGATGTCCCCTGGCTGCAACCCTGGTTCTTGCACTTGCACTTAGTGGAGCTTCATGGTGCCAACAGGAGGCCTTGGTGTACCTCTCAGGTGTGGCTCTAAGTGGGACACACTGCCAGTCCCCGCAGGAGGGGTACATGTGCCCAAGGCCCATCCTCACTGGAGGTTTGTCCTAGCAGCCAAGGGGTTAGCAGGAGTCTATCATCTCTACAGAGACCCCCACCTTGCCAAGACCATCCCTGCCCTGGACTGACTCATGGAGCAGCCACAGGGACGGAGCTGGCATGGTGCTGAGACCCCTCCTTGATGTTTAGCCCAGCATTGTGCTAACTGAAGGGAGCACAGAAGAGCCTGGCCAAGTGCCAGTTCAGTCCACACAGCCACGCTGAACATCGGCCACAGGCTGGGGGGCTGACCGGGTGCTCAGAGTCCTTAAATACAGTGCCACCCACCCCTGGACCAGCTAACAGCCTCTGGGGTCTCCCTGGGCCCAGCAGGAGATTCGAGGGTGAGAGACCCACATGGCGCCAACTACTATGCCTAAGTGGTGCCAGGCAGACCCACATTCAACTTGCTCAACCAGCACTCACACACTAGGTCGGACTCCCCAGGCTCTGGGAGGAGGAAGGACAGGCTTACTTCCCCTGCATACTTGCTCATGGGAAGACTGGATGTCACGGGATCTCAAGCAGCCCTGGATAACCCTGACCCCAGCCCATCACACCTGGGAAAGTCCCACCTCAGGGTGCAGCCCCAGGCCTGTGGTGGCAGATGTCCTGCAGAGAGCTTGCACAACAGGGAAAATAACCATTTCAAACCCCAAATGCCTGCACTGTCCAGCTCTGCCTTCCAAGGACAGCTGACAATTCTGTCAGCAGGAAAGCAGTTGCTATCATGCCCCCGGCCCCACAGGACTCAGAGGACACAGGGTGGATACTTGTGTGCAGAGCAGCAGGCATGCGTGGGTGTTCCAGGGGTGGAGTGGAAGGGTCCCCAAGTCAGCCCTGTTGGGAAGGACCGTCAGCCTCCACGAAGGTTCCACAGGGCACCCTGCCAGTTCTGCTGGCAGATGGCAGGAAGACACCACTGCCATCTGACGGCTGTCATCACACTGTGGCAGACACCACCAGCGCACACCCTCCAGGGCACCTCACCGCACTTGCAGCATCCTGTACCAGGTGTAGGCTGCCCTGCAGCCTGCCATCCCTGCCCCCCGCAGCACCCCCTGCTGCACCACACACACAGGCACACAGGAAATGCACACTTGCCACAAGTAAAACCGCTGCACCTATAATTCTGAAAATGTGTCTGTGCATACCGCTTTTAAAACACTTTGGCAGAAAAATTACAGCCTCAAAGTGCAGCAGAAAATGGACACATTAGGCACAGACCCACGGCAGACTCCCAAAGCTGGAGTTGCATCTGTCCCAGGGAGCCGGACCCTCAATTCACCCCAGCTAGCGATGTTCCCCAGCACCTGAGCCCCAGCCCCAGGAGCACAGCAGGCCCTTCACTCCTTCCAGCGCGAGAGGGGCCCAGATCTGCAACCACCACCACCACCACCCCGAACTGCACAGCCTCTCCTGGTTGGCATCTGCCCAGCACAGCAGCCTGGGCATAGCCCGCATGCCATCTGCCCACCGTGGACCTCTGCAGTGCCCAAGCCCCTGCTGAGGACAAGGATGCTCATGTTAGCCCTTGAAGGGCCACCAGGGTCACCCAAGCACCTGGTCAGCCCTGACATGAGACAGGTGCCTAAACCTGTCTCTCCACTCTATGCTTCTGGGTTGGCCCAAGGATAGGTACTAGGGGCCCTGTGGCCCTCCAGCCTCTAGGGTGACTGTCGCTGCCCCTCCAGCCATATGTCCCAGGGTGACAGATGGCCTGGCAGCCACATCTTTGGAGTGGGTGAGGGCTGAGTCCCCACAGAGGCTGAGGCTGTGTCCCAAAGCCCTTTAGCCAGGTGGGTGAGAACTTTGCCATCTTGACTGGGATGCCAGTTACCCTAGAGGAGTGTGCTTATTCACTCAGGTGAAGAATTATTTGTATTCTGAAGCTTCCCACCCAGGACAACTCCACAGCCTTCTGAGCCCTGACCACTCCCTGCCATTGGTCCGTCACAGGCCGCTAAGTCCCCACTACAGACAGCAGTCCCCTCTCTGCCCTCCCCAACTGCTGCCACTGGCTGCAGAGGGAAGTTCCTTGTGTGCCCACCTCGGCCCCATCCTTCCTGCACCAGGCTGAGGGCTGCTGTCCCTCAGGTGGCATCGACTCTCCTCAGAGGCAAAAGAGCCAAGGCTGCAGCCCTGCCACACAGCTCCTGTCCGCTTTAGACAGAGGCCTGACACACAGAGCCTTCCCTTGGATGACAGAGTGCTAAGGCTCCCACCCAGGTGGAGTGGGGCGGCCTGTCCCGTCTCCTCCCAGCATGAAGAAGGCAGACACAGGGTCTCCTCCGGCCTGGGGCCCCGCAGGCCCTGAGGCAGGTCATGGGACAGAAGCTGAAGGGCCTGTACACCTCTTTACCCCGATGTGGTTCAGATGCAGAAACAGGCAGAAAAGGAAGGTCTTACGCGCACTTGGTGTCTGGGTGGCAGATGGTGACTGGCAAGCAGGGGTTCCCTCATGCAGCCCCCGCCAGGCCCAGACTACATCTACAGGGAGCAGCTTGGGCTGCACTGGGAACCGGAGCTGGGAAGTCACACCTGAAAAAGCACAGCCATAGCCCAGGCCCTAGGTGGCCACCAGTTGTACTCATCCTGCTAGCTGCTGGGGGGAAGGAGCCAGGCTAGGCCACTCCCCCAACCCTGGGGACCTCGACTTCCATTATGGGAGGAGCTCTGCTGGCAGCTGGCCAGCTGATGAACAGACACAACGCTTCAGCTTTCTGTGTGTGTGTGTGGACAGGCCCTGCCTCAGACCTGCTGGGCACCTGACTAGGTGGGGAGAGGCTGGGGCTGGTGCCAGCTATCATCGGCTGGGGTTATAACTGGATAATAAAGGAACCCATTTCCAGCCCAGATGTCCCTGCCGGCTCCAAGTTTGTTCTTTCCAGAGGCGGGAGGCCAGGCAGCGGGCAGTGGGATGTATCCACTACAGCTGGCACCAAGGACTAGAGCCCCATCTAGGCCACAGGCCTTAGGGACTGGGCTGCTCTCGGGCAGAAGACTCCCTCCCCCCTACAGGCAGTGTCTGGTCAGGGAGGAGGAGGGGTGTGGCAGGTGACTGCTGACCCCACAAAATGCCAGCCAAAGCTGCCCACCTCAGACCTCACCTACCTGCCCAGCAGTAGTACAGCTGCCTGCTCTGGTCATGCTGTCCGTGCAGCCCCTGGGTCCTGCTTTCCTGTCACATGGTCACTCTGCTGAGCCTGACAATTACTAAGCACTGCCACGCTGGTGCTCCTGAGGCTAACCAGTACCCAGCAGAGCCCACCACACCTACCCTGCTGCCTGCCTCAGACCCGACGCCCTGGCCTCATCTCAGCCTTTCCCAGTACCCTCCTTCTCGGCTCACTCTCAGAGGCATCCCAGTGACCCCCAGCCCAGCCCAGCCAAAGCCAGGAACGAAGAGAGGGCAAGAAGACAAATCTAGTCTTTTGCAAATGTGGCCTGAACTGTCCCTGCACAAGCAAGCATCCTCACCCCATCACGGGAGGAGACAATGGCTCAGCAGTGGCAAAGACCCTGGAATGACCTTGGCTGTCTCTTCCGCAGGCCCCTGAGCCAAGCCCCAGGCCCAGCGTGCAATCAGGCCCTCCTTGGCCCCAGCCGCCCCTCCTAGCCCAGACCTATCTGAGCTTACAGCAGTACTGCGGGGTGACAACTCTACCACCATCTAGGTAGGAAGGGGCAGTCCTCTGTCTGGTGCCCAAAAGTCCCCCTCGGGGCCCACACACACACATCTGGGCAAACCCCAGAGCACCCGACCAAAATCAGGGGCGCTCTGCGGCCAGCGGGGGGCCGGGGATACCAAGCGCTGCCCAAGTCATCACCCCCTGTGCCGGTCACCCTCGCCCGCGTGGCAGTGCCTAGAGGCCACTGCGACTCCCTACCGAGTCGGGGAAGTGGAATGGGGGACATGGGGGCGCGGCCGCCGTAGGAGAGGAGACAGGAAGGGAGGGAGGGGGCCACAGGCCAGGGCGCAGGCCCAAAGCCCAGGCGGGGGGCCCCAACCCCACCCCCCGCCGCAGCGCACGTGCGCGCAACTCACCCAGAACAGCAGGTTGAAGGCGAACATGAGGTACTTGACGCCCTGGAGGCAACCGCGCGCCATGCTGCAGCGCTTCAGCTCTAGGAGGAAGATGAAAGATAAGTCCAGGTAGAAGACCACGTACTTGCTGCCCCTGGGAGCCGAGTAGCGCGTCTGGGCCGGCCGGGGCCCAGGCCCCGCGTGCAGCCCGAAGAAGGCGCCGCCCGCGTCCGTGCGCTCGCGCGGGCTGCTGCCGCGCCGGAACGGGCCCTGGCCCTTGCCCTCGGGCGACGGGCTGCGCCGGTAAGCGGACTCGTCAGTGCTAGAGCGGCGCATGGCGCGGAGGCCGGGCCGTCAGCGCCACACGCCCACCGCCCCGGGACTCCCCATGTCCACCAGCCGGCCGGTTTTCCCGGCCGGTTCCGCCTGGCCCGGCCCGGCCCGGCCCCGCGGTGCAGCGGGCGCGCGGCACGGTGCGGTCGGACCCGGCACCTGCCCGCTCCCCTGCGCTCCGCACCGCACCGCCGGCCAATCCCGCGCGGCCCCGCCCCACTGCTCGGCCAATGGCAGCCAGCCCCTGCCCCGCCCCTACGCCTCTCTGGCCAGGAGGGTAGGGCGGCTGAGACCCCACTGCCGGAACACCCAGCCTGCTGACGGCGGCGACCCCACCTCACCGGGGGTGCAGAGCGCGGAGAAGAGAGTCTGCAGGGACTCGGCTGATGTGGCTAGTAACCTGAGATTGCCCCAGCTTCAGACGTCTGGGTAGCCCTGGGTGCCGGGGAAGGAGCGGTGGTGTCCAGGACTCAGGAGCCAGCAGGGACCCCAAGAACCCCAGACGGACTGTGGAGGCCCAGGACGCTCAGGTGCCCAGCCTCCCAGGGGCAGGGCGTAGAGCTAGCTTTAAGAGCAGCCACACAGTGACTGCTTTGTCAGACTGGTAGAACTCAGATTCTGGTAGACCCTTCAGATGTCCGAAATTTCTGAATGAGAGGCCACAAATTTCATCGGCATCAGTCCAAGTCAGCCTGAGAGCGCACATACAGCAGCCCCCATATGGTTCAGATGGAGAAACTGAGGCAGAGAAGGAAGGGCTTACGTACAACACTTGGCGTCTGAGTGGCAAAAGGCGACTGACTGGCAAGCAAGGGTTCCCTCATGAAGCCCCCGCCGGGCCCAGACTACATCCCTGCAAGCAGCTCCCTCAAGGGTGCAGCCCGGACTCGATTCACCCCTGCTCCTGTGGGCAGGAAATCAACATTGAGTCAGGACGCCCACTGACCTCCTGCCTGGAGGACTGAGATGTTACCGAGCCTGGGGCTCCTTTGGCTCTGAATTGAAGCCAAGGTGGTCACAACAGCCCACCCATGGCAGCTGCGGAAAGCACACCGCAGAGGGAAGAAGGCATGGGCATGAGCGTGCCCACTGGCCAGGCTGGCCAGCTCTAGGGGCCTTGGGAAGGGCCAGGATGAGCGGCCAGAATGTCTGGGAGGGACTACAGCAAAAGCAGGAACCTTGGGGCCCAGTGAGCTCCCCCGACACTGGGACTTGGGCTCTTGGCAATGGCCTTCTTCTGCCCCCTGAGGGCTTAATGTGGAACTGCAGCCTGGGCCGTAAGGCTGACTCCAGAGTCCCAGTCCTTGGGTGGGGAGTGAGAGGGGCTCCCCCAGGTCTACCTGCCTGTTCCCGTGAGGGCAGGGGGCCAGGGAAGGAACAGAGCTGGGATGGCGCAGCAGAGGCACCACAAGGGAGAGGAGAATCTTATCCTCAGACTACCAGGAAGCAGCTGGTAGCTGATGGATCCACCAGACTCCTGAGGGCCCCCAGCAGTCTCTGGCCCAACTCAACTGACCCACCTCCAAGCAGAGAAGGAACTCAGGCCCAACCCAGAGCTGAGTGCACAAGCCAGCCCCAGCATCTGGACACGACCACAACACACAGACTGACCTTGCTCCCAGGCGGTAGCCACCAGGCCATCCCAAGTTGGCCCTGCAGCTCAGAGCCAGCGTGACTCCATCACGGGACAGCTGGACCCCAGGCTGCCTGTCTGGACCCACAAAGGCCAGCTAGGGGTATGGGGGCAAGGAACAGGGGCCCACACATTGAGAGTGGGTCCTACTGCCCAGTTAGCACCATTGAGCCCAACTCAAGTGGACCAGATGGGAAGCCATAGTGATAGACATACCTCTCCAAGAGTATGCCTCTTGTGCCCAGGTGTCCCCAAGTGTCGAGGCAGAGTGCACAGGGGGAAGTCTGGCTGGACTCCCACCAAGTCCATGGCCAGGGAGCTTACTCTGTGTCCCTCCCTCTGGGAACTTTGCAGGCCACACCATAGTCAGAGGGGGCCGACCTGGCACCAACAGGGCCCAAGGGCAGCTGAGAACATCCAGGTCCACAGAGAGGCCACAGGCTGGCTCTCACAATGTAGGACTCTGAGGAGACAGGTACAGAGCTGGCATCTGTCCCGGAACCCAAAAGGCATCCACAGGCAAGCAAGCAGCCATGAGGCAGGCCTGACACCTTCACACCTTGCCCAGCCAGGCAGGACCCACCTGGGCTCACCCAGGAGGAGGTGCTTGGAGCCCCTGGAGGCCAGCCAGCACAGGTCTAGAGAGCGGTCAGCACCGCCAAGACAGCCCGGGCCTACAGGAGAGACAACAGGACACAGGCCACGCACTCCTAGCTTCTATCCCAGCTGCCATGAGCACAGCAGAGGGGCTCCTGGGGACTAGGTGTCAGGGTCAGGGAAGCCCAGCCACATGTCCAGGCCAGACTCTGGCCAGTGGCCCAGCCCGGCACCCGCCTCAGGGCCAGGCTGAAGCACCCTCCTAGAACACGTGTGCTAGTACACAGAGGACACAGGATGGGACGTGTAGGGCCTGGAGCTGGCACTGCACTGTTCCTTCACAGCACCCCACACCCCTCAGCTCTAAGCAAATGAGTGCTCCTGCTCAAGGAGGGACTCACACACCCAGAGCCACCCAACAGCCCAGGCTGGGCAGTGGACAGCAGGGTGGCTGCAAGCTCTAGTAGAGTGGCTGCACAGCCAGACCTAGGTCACCATACCAGGATGCAGAGCACAGTGGGCTGGCCCACACTGGCGCCCAGACCAACCCGCTGCCACTCAGGCTGAGCTGGCTCTGAGGGGGCAGAGAGAGCAGAGCCAGCTCACACAGGCTCAGGTTGTTTTCCTGCTGAGTGTCCTGCCCTGCTGGACCTGGGATCACCCCAAGACCCCAACCTGGGGCAGGAACACAGCAACCACCAGCAAGGCAGCCTGGCAACCCACACAGAAGTGGGGCTTACGGAGCATGGGCAGGACCATCTCCACCTAACCTGGGGGGACCCCTCCCTAAGACCACTGGAGGACTGTCTGTCCCCCTGGGGCCTCCTAACACCAGCTTGGCACCTCCCACTTCCTCAGGCAGCTTTCTGATGGAGGTCACATGGACGTGGGGAGGAAATACAATCAAGACAGGAGAGATTTAGCTCAGTGGTTCTGGCACCTATCTTGCAAGTGCAAGGACCTGGATTCTATTCCCTGGTAACCACATACCATACTGGGCGTGGAGACTCACCCCAGCAGCAATCAGCCCCACATACCACAGTGCCGGGCGTGGCGGCTCACGCCTGTCATCCCAGCACTCAGGAGGCAGAGGCAGGAGGATTGCTGTGATGTGAGTTGGAGGCTGAGCTCAGGGCCAGCCTGAACAACAAAGTGAGACCCTGTCTCAAAAAAAAAAAAAAAAAAGACAGGAAAAGGAAAACAGAGTGAGTAAAGTGTGACCAGGTGTCCCACCCGTGTCCACCCACAGGAAGGACAAGGCCCAGCATGAAGGCCCCAGGCAACGGGAGGCCACGCTTATTCTTGCCATGCCTATTCTTTCCATGCCTGTCGAGGCAGCAGGGGGTGCCGGCGGTTACAGAATACTCTCTGGGTGAACATGTATTTGTCCACCTCAGAGCCTGAGGGTGCAGATATGGGGAGTGCGGCTGGGATCCTGAGGGACAGCACCCTAACGATGGGGGGAACTGGGCCCCTCCTAGTAGACCGCTGCTAGTCCCACCAGAGCACTAAAGATGGGGAAACTAAGGCTGTGACCCAAAACCAGAGAAGTTCAGCTGAACCTCAGTCCAGGGCTCTGCCCTCGCGGTGGCTGCCGGTTTCCAGGGTTACACCCTGGCGGGAGGAGCTCAGCAACCAGAACTTCAGTCACGGGTTTCCCTTGGTCCCTGGCAGGAACCGGAGCTGGCCGGTGGCAAGTGCATGTGAGCACACACCCTCCCTCCTCATGCTCCAGCCCCGATCCTGGGAGCAGTGCCCAGCCTTTTCAGAGTTACCCCCTGTGGCACCAACCGCAGGTCCCAGCTGACCTCAGGGCCAGCGATGCGCCCTGGGGTCCCTCCCCTCCCTCTGTTGCACCTGAGCTATCCTGGGCCTCAGCCTGCTCTGGCACCAAACACCCGAAGAGGGCCTGCGCCAGCCAGGGTGGAGCAAGGGGGCAGCCAGGACCCCTAGGTCCACCCTGGTCATGGGCAGGCCAACATTCTCACCGCAGACCAAGAGGGGCGCCAGCAGGGACTGGGCGGGGGATCGCGAGCTGCAGGGAGGAGTCGAGGGAGGAGAGGGTCCGCCCTCCGGCCACACTCGGAATTTCCGGAATGTCCCGCGCCCAGGCCCCGCTACCCAGCTCTCCCAAAGTAAACAACTCGTCCCAGAGGCAGCGGGGATAACACAGGCTAGGCCCCTCCTCCAGGTCCCCACCCATCCCCGGCGCCCACCCTGCGGACCAGGGACCCCTCCCCACGCACGCCCTCACCTCCGCGCAGCGGTGCGCAGCCGAGCCTGACCCGGGCCCCGCTACTCTGTGTCCCGCTGCCCCTCCGCCCAGGCAGGATGTGCGTGCACTCGGTCTGGGTCGCAGAGAAGGGAAGTGGGCTCTACACGTGGCCGGCAGCGAGTTGGGGGCGGGGACACTTCATGCCCCCACCTAGGCCAAGTGTGCGCCCCCCACCCCGGGCAGCCGGCAAAATTCTGAGACCTAGAGAACACCGCCCAGCCAGGGATCCGAGCGCGCCTCCTCGTGCCCGTCTCGCGGCTCCCCCCAATGCCCGTTTCAACACCCTGCCCCCAGGTCCTCAAGGGTCCGGTCCCTTGGGGGAACGCAGACCTGTCGCCCCCAGCGGTCCTGCAGGCACAGCTTCCCGCCCGGGGCCAAGATCACTACGGTTCCGCCGAGGGCACCTCCTCCACGACGCCTGCCCTGGCCACCAGCTTCACTGAGGCGCGCGTAGGCGTCCTGCGTTCAGCTCCCCTACCCGCGCCCCTCCCAGCCCTCTGCCCGGGCGGGGCTGGCGAGAAGCCGCCTTCGGGTCCCGACCGCGGCGCCCGGATCGTGGGTCCTGATGGTGGGTGGAGATTGGGGGGGGCCTGACTGCGGCCGAGATGCCACAACCGGGTCCCCGGCGCCAAGGGTAGGGGCTCGAGGACAGGACACCTCTGCCAAGGCCTCGCGCCCGGGGGAGCCCCCTACGCCTGCCCCACCACTTGTTGCCGCTACTCGGCTGATTTCGTGCACTAGGGCCTCGAACTCGTGAGTTCGGGTTCCCCTCGGATGGGCTGGGCCCGCGGGACCCCAGACCGCCCGTACCTGCGCGCGCAACCTCCTGCTGGGCTTTGCTCACTTTGCGAAGCTGTCAGTCAAGCTAACACGAGAAACGCGAACCGGCAGTGCCGCTTTTCGGTCACATTCGAGCCCCGTAGCACTGGGACATACCACCTCAACGGAGGGGGTGAATTCCTTGAGTGCCTTCCGCGAACGTCCGGCCAAGGGAAGCCGCGGGTCTTCTTGGGGTAGACTAATTGCGGCAGTGGCTTCATGGCATGGGGACAAGGCGGGGCCGGGGCCGGCAGAGATGGGCAGGGACAGAGTTGGGGCTGATGGGCCCCCGCCAAATGGGCTCGCCCAATACGGAACCTCTGCAGCACCGTGAGCAAGGCCTCCAGTAGTCGCCATGATCATCCCGGTTCGCTGCTTCACTTGTGGGAAGATCGTGGGCAACAAGTGGGAAGCTTATTTGGGACTGCTGCAAGCCGAGTACACCGAAGGGTGAGAAGCCGGGCCTGCAGGACGGGTGGCGGTGGGTCGCAGGTCCTGACCGCCGTGCCAGGATTGTGGGTCCCGGTGGTGAGGTGAAGATAGGGGATCCTAATGGTGGTAGGGCCGGCCTTGTGGGCATAGCGTTCCTGACAGAACCGGGCAAGTAGCAGTGGATTCTGCCCTCACTCTGCAGGAGAAGGGGCCGGAGTCGTGGGGGTGGGGTTTTGTAGTAGACCTGGGATAGTTAGATGCTGGTCCTGACCTCGGGGCTGCGGTCGTGATCGTGACGTGGGAGCCTGACACCGCCAGCGACTTGTACAGCCACTGTAGAAATTTTCAGACTTAGATCTCAAGCCCAGCCCTTCCCTCTTCTCTCAGGAAAGCGTTGCCTCCTGCGGTCTGGGGAGAAGAGGGCATCAAGGTCCAGTTTCTTGGGGACTTCTGAGTATCCTTCCCGAGGTTACAGCGCTCCCTTACCTCCATCAAAGGCACCAAGCTTCTTCCTCCGTCTCCCCCTCCCTAACTGTTGTCTGTACCCCGCTCACTCCCTTTAGCCTTGCTGGTTTTTTAAGAAGCAGGAGACCGTCTCCACTTAGGAGTTACTGTGGGCCCTTGTAGTCACTTCTGTGCCTGACCATCCTGGTTGCAGTCTGCCCTTCCGCCAGCCTCTGAAAGCTGTGCGTCTTGTCCCCTGTGAAGCCCCGGCTCCCTGTGCACCCACCCCATGGGATAGACCGAGCTGGGCGCGCTTCTGGAATGAGCAGCGTGGGGAGTGGCCGAGGTCTCCTAGGCCCTCTTCTGCGGATGCCACAGTCACACACCCCACCCCTTCTGGCCGTCGCTCGCCACTGGAGCCCGACAGTGTGGGAATTTCCTGAGACTTCAGGCTGACTGGATTCCGGGGAAGTGGAAGCTTCTAACTGGTTTGGGACATGCCAGAGGTGGCTCTGTGAGAAGTGACATTTCTCTCTGATTTGAGAGAGTAGAGCTGAGTAAAGACCTCACGGACAGTGAGTGGCTCTTGTGGGCAGGGTGAGGCCCTGCCCCTGCTAACCGCTGCGAGGGCACGTAAGCTCACTCTGAGGCAGGGGTCTGAGAATTTCCAGTTTGCTGAGGGTCTAGTTAACTTCGGAAAGCCCAAGAAGCAGTCCCAGCCCTAGAACAAAGGCAGTGACAGAAGGCAGGTGAGAGCACAAGACACAAGGTGGGATTTGGACGAGGAGTACCCACAGCAGGTGGATGAGACTCAAGTCAGAGCTTAGAGAGTAGATGAGAGAGGATCTGCCCCGCAGCTCAGTCCTTCTCCTGAGAGATGAGTTGGTAGGACTGCTCACCGAGGAGGTGGGCCGGGGGCTTCAAGCCAGTGTGACCAGCCAGCCTCACTGCTTCTCCCACAACTCAGGGACGCCCTGGATGCGCTAGGTCTGAAGCGCTATTGCTGTCGCCGCATGCTGCTGGCACACGTGGATCTGATTGAGAAGCTGCTCAACTATGCACCCCTGGAGAAGTGACTGCTGGGGAAGAGTCCTGTCTGCTGACCGTGGTGAAGACATGTCCTGCAGATTTCAAGCTGAGGCATCGAGGCTGGAAGCAACACCTGGTCCCAGGCACACAGGCACATACTCCCTATCCTAGAGTAAATCTAGTAAAGGTCTTTGCAGAACTACCAAGAGATCTTGCCAGTTAGCCTGGCTTTGCGGGGCTTCCTGCGCCAGTGTCTCAGTGTCCTTCATTCCATTTGAGGTTGTGTGGCGCAGCTCCTCCACTTCTGGTCTTCATTCTGCTTTCTGGTCCCATCTCTCTATTAAGAAGTTAGAGGCCTGGGCTGGGGATTTAGTTCAGTGGTTCCAGCGCCTGCCTTGTAACCACAAGGTCCAGGGTTCGTACAGCAGTGCTGGGTGTGGTGACTCACACCTATACCACTTACCACAATGCTGGGCGTGGTGGCTCACGCCTATAATCCCAGCACTCTGGGAGGCAGAGGCAGGAGGATTGCTGAGTTCAGAACCAGCCTGAACTACAAAGTGAGACCTAGTTCACCCCACCTCCCATAAAACTTAGAGGCCAGGAGTTGAGTGTGATGGACCACGCCTGTAATTCCAGCACTTCAGAGGCAGAAGCAGGAAGGTTGCCTCAAGTTCAGGGCTAGCCTAGGCTACATAGTGAATTTAAGGCCAGCATGAACTACAGAGCAAGACCTTGTCTCAAGAAATTTTTTTAAAAAGTTAAGAGGCGAGGACTCAGCCCAAGCCTTTGTGCTGCAGTATAAGTCTGCAATAGGCAGAACCCCTGCCTCTTTAGGCCTTGACCCTCTGAGATCTGAGCCAGTCTGAGTGTCAGGTGGTCCCACAGTAGGGCACTTCAGTAGGGGCCTGCCTGAGTCTCCTACAGTCCACTGAACCAGGCAAGTAAGAGTGGATGCTGCCCTCACTCTCCAGAAATGCTGCCACAAAGCCATATCCCAAGAGGTGGAAGCTAACATCACCTCCGCGTTCTGAGTCCCCATCCCACAGTGCCTGCAGAGGGAAGGGCAGCACCAGCCTCCATATCCTGGCTCCTCTAGTTAAAGCTTCAGAAGATTGGAGTCTTCATACTCCACCAGCAGGCCTGGAGCCCTCCGGCAGACATGGGCTGGTGCCCTGCCCACCTTTTACCTCTTGTGTCCCCAAAGATGGCCACAAGGATATAAGGTAGCTGGTCAACCCGATTTTTGAACAAATGTTTATTGAGCACCTGTTACTAAGCAAGAGTAATGGTAGGCACTGGGCAACAGCAGAGGGTAAAATCAGCAGATCCCTTGCCCCACAGGGACACTTAACAGGGAGACATAGTACAGTGGACATATAGCGGTGCAGATGATGTTAAAAGCAGGGATACACAAAAAAAAAAAAAAAAAAAAGCAGTAGGGAATCTAAGGATGGGTTCCAGCCTTTAGGGACCCAAGACTCATGTCATAGGGAAGCCAAAGGCTGCCCCCAGGTAAGGTGAGACTACATAGCTCTGAGGGCTGGGCAAGCACAGAAGGTGACCCCCCCACCTGCCTCTGATTGCCATAAAAGGTGTGTCCAGACTCTCCTGACTGAAAACATATCAGGGAATGACCCCTCACCGCAGGGGTGCCTGTGGGAACGGGGCCTGATTGTTATAGCTCTGCCCCCACCTACTAGCCAGCCCTCTGGCTGGGCCCTAAGTCTCCACATACAGGCACACTGGCCACCGGATGTCATGCTGGGTGGAAACAGTTTCAGGACTTTGGTGTACACAGAAAGGCACTTGGAGCCACCTCTGGGTAGCCCTCCCAGGGTTCAGTATGGTGAGCACAGGCATACACAGAGCTATCAGCCTGACCATCAGCAGTCTGAATTCAGTAGTTGGACATGGTCGAGAGGTGGGCCAGGCTTTGGGGCTCAGTAGTGCTCCAGCTTGAGGCTCCGGTACAAGCAGCAGGTGAAGATCATGCCGAAGACCTGTGCACAAGCATGTGGGCAGGCATGAATGGGCACCTCATGGGCATGTATGGGCTAGCCATACACTACCACCACCCCTGCACCTACCCCCATGCCCTCACCTGCACACAGGCAATGCCAATGCCCACAGCCCCAATGACCCTCAGGTGGTCCTGGATGAAGGTTTCCAGCTTGGTGATACAGCCACCCTGACAAGTAGATAGGACGGAAAAAGTCAGCCATGGCCCATGGGCCTGTTCTCCCCCCCCTTCCAGATGCCCACCTACCTCCACCTTGTAGATGTTGGAGGCATGGTCCCGCCTCCCACAGTCCGGCACCACAGTCTTACAGCAGCTGTCAGGGACGACACGCTCGCCTGCCTGGCCGGAGCGGATCCACTCACTATCTCGCCAGTCCTGAGAGTTGTTGCTGCCACAGCAGTGAAACTACAAGCGACAGAGCCGAGCTGTGGCCTGTGGCCCACACTGGGGACAGCCAGAGGCACTTCCAGAAGTGCCTACCTCCTGCTGCAGCTTGTCCACTGCACTGGTCACACCTTCATGGCCCGGCTGGTGATAGCGCTTGGTCATGGTGTCCTTCAGGTTCTCTTTGAGCTCTGTGTTGAGCTGGTGGGGAGAAGATCAAAGTCTGAGACCTTTCGGTGGGACTGAGGGCTCCAGGAGGTTCAGAGGGAGAAGGATGGGCTGGGATCAGCAGTGGCTCCATGACAGTTTGGCGGGGCTGGGACAGTCACCAGGGAGGGCCATCTGCCCACTCATGAGCCCCGAGGGTGGGCAGCTTAGACACTGTAGGTAGGTCAGCCACCCCTGTGATCTGCGTGGCCGTAAGACCCAGGCCCCACTTTGAGGACCTGACACCATAGTGATCAGCTCTGGAGGGGTAGGAGGTGAGAGTATTAAATCACATGTGTCCCTATGTACATCCTGTCCTGGATGTGGCCCACTCCCCAGGGATCTGTTGAGAACCCTCACCTGCTGATAGTAGACATAGGCCAGGACACCTGCAATGATCTCCAGCAGGAAGATGATGAGGAGCAGGATGAAGTACTGGAGGGCAGGAACCAGGTAAGGGGGGCTCCCAGCAATGGGCACTGAAGTGAAGTCCCACCCCAGGGGCCCTTGTGTGAGGGCTTCGAGCAGCAGGTGAGAGCTCAGAGCTGCCTGACTCCCACTACTCCTTGCAAAGCTGGTGCCTTTCCTGAGGCCCAGGCAGGCAAGGCCAGCATGCCTCCAGTCAAGCACAGCAGGGCTAGCCTGCAGTGGCACACTCTGCCCCCATTAGGGCCCCAGAGCCAGTCCCAGATGACCAGTGAGGCCCCACCCCAGGCCCCTGTCCCTGCCACCCCCCACCAGGAACACCATGCCCTGCTGACCAAACGCAGCAAGTTCCGCCGCTCCTTGAAGGTAGCACAGCAGCCCAGCACCCCAGTCACCATGACGACAACACCAGCCACCACCAGGATGTAGGCTGTGGCCAGGTAGGTGCTTGAAGCCAGCAGACTGATGTAGTCACTCTTGAGGGCCAGCGTCCAGATGCCCACTGCCATTACAGCTAGGCCAGCCAGCTTTGGAGAGTGCACACTGTCAACACAGCCAGCCTGGACCCACACCCCCGGCCAGGCGTCCAAGCCATTCCTGGGGTGAGGTGCAGGCCAGACTCCTCACCCAGAAGCAGCAGTTGAAAGTGAACAGCAGGTACTTTAGGCAGACAGTGCCGCAAGTTGTCTTCTTCTCGTTAAACTCGCCCATCCTGATCTGGGGATATGGAAAGGGTCAGGCAGCCTGCAACACCAGAACCCTGACGGGAGGGTGGCCAAACAGGGAGTACAAGGGGATGCGTGCATGGCCTGCCTGCCTAGGGGAGGCCTGGGAGGAGCCTCCCTGGGAACTGAGTCACTTCCGGGCTGCAGCTCAGAAACCCTGGCCCCGGCTGCCAGGAGAGCAGATCCCCGGTGCCCATGGGGGTCGGGGTGGGGGCAGACACCTGAGGTGAGCTCAGCAGATACATATATGGTCCACCCCCACAGCATTCCCCGGGCCTCAGACATCCTCGAAGGAGCAGGGAATACTGCAGGCCCAGCTCAGCCTTTTTAGGGTCTGCACACATGGGGAGTCCAGATGCCCACAGGTGGTGCCCAGAGACCCGTATCCTCCCCAAGTAGAAGCAGTTGTGCCCTTCCCCAGAACCCTGGCACACAAACACCTGCTCTGGCAGGGTTGGAGGCAGACAGCAGCTGAGTGCCCGGGCCACGTTTTCAGACTTTCACCTGCCTCCACTCTGCCCCACCCAGCACTCACCGGCAACGGGGGATGGCTGCTTCACAGGGTAGGTGGGTGAAGGTTCCCCAGGATGCTTGGCTAGAGGGCCAGACAGGTCCCAGGTCACCGGGCTGGCCTCAGTCTGCCACCCCTCTTTGAGGCCTCAGCCATGGGCCAGAACTGCACCCCAAGCTGCAGGGTCCTCACCAGAGGCAGAGAGCACCAGCCAGAGGCAACATTTTGGTCTGGGCTAGGGTGGGGCGGGCGGCACTTCTGGACAGTCTGACGGTAAGGACAGTGAGTTCAAGCCTTCCCAGGTGCCCCACCCTGGGCCTTAGCTCCAGATAGTCCCTGTCCAACCCCTCCCCGCCAGACAGCAAGGCCTGCGGGGGGGTGTGGTGTGCGGGGACCTCCACCCCTGAATGGGAATAGGGAAAATAGCTTCCTCACCCCTGGGCTGGGGAAAGCAGGCACCCTCAGAATTGAGAGGGCAAGAGACCTTCACCCCTGAGCTGGGAGTGAGGGCAGACCTCCAACCCCGAGTTAGGGCCCAAATACAAACTCCATCACAGGGAGCACAAACACACCCCTGCCACTGTGTGTAGTGCCCACACCTATAATCCCAGTACGTGGGAGGCTAAGGCAGGAGGTTTACTGCCAGCTCGAGATCAGTCTGGACTACAAAGCAAGACCATATTTCAAAAAAACGGACCTCTGCTTTTATGCGTGCCCTCAGGCTAGTATCGGAGGCCCACGCCTGCTGGGGCGGCTTGTTCCGGACCAAGGCCTGGACACCGGAAAAACGCCGCGTAGTGCCTCTCTTCCCAGCGCTGCCGGGTGGAACTGAGTCCCCAGGGAAAGGGCCGGCGTAGGAGCTGGCTCTGGACAGAAATAGCTCTGGCCGCCTGGGCAGGGCTGCCCATCCCTGGTCCTGGACCTCCTCGGGAAGCTCCGTGTCACGGCGCTGAGGTCACCTCGCCCCCGCCCCGTCAGGCGCGGTCACCGTCCCGCCCCCTGGAACCGTGCGGTGGGGCGGGTCTGTGGGGGAGGAAAGCGCAGCAGCGTCCGCAGACAAGGCACAGTCCCAGCCCCCGGCACTGAGGGCGCCGCGGCCCTGTCCGAGGCCCGGGAGGCCACCCGCGCACCTTGTCCGCCCGGCCGCCGGCCCCAATCCCCTCTGGGAGGGTCTTCAAGTGCTATGCGGAACGGTCCGCCAGATGCGACCCCAGCTCGGTCCCCCGAGCGCCGGCGGCTGGCCTTGAAACCTGGGTCCACAAGGCCTCGGAGGCACCGAAACCCACCCGCTGCACACTCACCACCTCTGCGTCGGAGTTGGGCGGCTCTGCGGGCGCAGTGGCACAGGACGGTGAAAATGCGCGGCCCGGGCCTGAAAGGACACGCCCCGCCCGGCGCCGCCCCGCCCCGCCGTAGGCACGCCCTGTCGAGGCCCCGCCCGCAGCCCGGCGGCCCGGGGCACGTCCGGACCCGCGCACGCTTAGGCCGCAGTCAGTGTGGTGGTGCGAGGCTTCTTTGCTGGGCAAGAAACTGCGGCATGGTGGCAGCCACCCCCCAGCGAGCGCCACTTAAAGACCGAAGAGACAGTGCCTGAGGAGGGTGGCACCGTCCCCAACTGGAGCCCAACCCCAGGCACCTCTGGGGACTGTGGGTCACTGGTCAAGAGTGGGACAGGCAGAGACGGGGCCAGTGCAGCGTGCACCTGTGCTGCTCTGCGTTAGCGTGGAGGAGGTCCTGAGAGCCAGGGAAGAGTGCGATGTCTACAGACAGCCCTAGTCTGGAGGGCATAGGCCTAGGTGTGGGGCCTCGGCCAGAGCAAACAGGTGGCTGGCTGACAGTCACTGCCCTGTGTTCCCTCGTAAACTCAGAGCTCAGCTGGACCCAGGCAGGCCCAGGGCTTCAGCTCTGAAGGATGTCGAGGGCGTGCCTCATGACAGGGACAAGACTCGAAGTGACCATAGCCTGCACAGCACGGCACACAAGGCCTCGGGCACAGAGACACAAGGGACTGTAACACTGCAGTCAGCACGTTTATTGAACCTGATACTTTTGTTTCTGTTTTTGCTGCGCAGAGTGGAGAATGGCAGGGTCCTGTGGCCTTGACCATCCACAGGTCAGTTTCGGTGAGGGTGCTGGTTGAGCAGTCCACACCCAGGGCGAGAGGCCTTCGAGGGGCAGCTCGAAGTGGCCCAAGCCATGTGGTCACTGGGCACTGGGCAGGTGGCCAGAACCACATCTGGGTGGCCGAGCTGAGCAGCAGCAGGTGGGTCCCGGCAGGCCCACAGCATCCCGGGCCCTCCTGTGGCTGCTACCCAGCAGCCTGGCCTCACAGGCGTCCCTCTCATCCCGCAGCCTCGTGTTCAGCTGCCTGGAGGGGGGAGTGCAGTTGAGCTTGGAGGGTCTAGGAAGGGTGCAGGAAGGTGGGCCCCACCCCCTCAGGCCAGAGGAGGGCAGGCCGTCTCCCATCGCCGCTGCCAGCCCCCGGGAGCTCCTTGGAGCTAGGCCAGAGCGCACCTGAGCAGCTCCAGCTGCCGCAGGAGGCTGAGCTTCTCCTTCTGCATGTTCCTGGAGACAGCAACCACATCCCTGTGGGTGGTGTGATGAGTGCATAAGAACGGAGGCGGGACTGGGGTAGAAGGAAGCACCAGCCTGCGCGCACCTTTGCATCTGCTCCTGGCGGTCCTGCGCCTCGCCCTCCAGCCGTCGGAGCTGCTCCTGTGCTCCCTGCAGCTTCGCTCGAAGTGCCACACAGGCGCCCAGCAGCCGTTCGTGCTGGGCCTGTGCTTCCTGCTGCTCAGCGGCCCGGACCTGCAGCTGCTGCTCCAGCTGCAGCAGAGGCAAGCATGCTGCCGGGAGCCCTGGATGCGACGCCAGTCCAACGGCTTGGGATTGGTGATGCGAGGATGTGGGAGCGAGGTATGGAGCCGGGCGGGCACCCTTACCTCCCGCTGCCGCAGCCCCGCACGCTCCAGCTCCTGCTCACAGCTCTGCAGCTCCAGCTCCAGGTGGCCCCTCCGCTCCTCTTGGGGTGGGTTCTAGGGCGCATGAGGCACCTAAGCCTCGGCGCCCCAAAGAGGAGACTGAGGTGGGTGAAGGACAGGGCTTGGAGAAACCTTAACTCTGGGTAAGCTGAGGAAGGGGGACTACCTGACTCTGTCCGCGTGGTCGAGACTCTTGCAGCTTCTGCTCCAGCTCTTCGTAGAGGCCACGTACCTCCCGCTCATGCTCGCTTTCCCGCCTCGGGGACCAGATGACAGCTGTGAGCAACCGCTGCCACCATAGACCCCGTTGCCGCTGACCCAGCTACCCTCACCGTCGCAGCGCCTGTTCCAGTCCGTCACGCTCCCGGGCCGCTGCATCCAGGCAGGCAGATGCCCCCAGCAGGACGTCCTCGAAGGAGCTCAGCAGCTCTGGCCGCTCAAGCTGCAGCCTGACCCAGAGCGTCCTCACGGCACGCTGCCTGCAGGGAGCAACAGGATGAGGCGGGTGGTCCGACCGCCTCACTCCTCCAGGGCTGATCCCTCCCAACCAGTGCGACCTTGTGCCCGCTGGCCCCACCCAAGGCCTCAGCCTCTGGAGATGCAAATTCTACAGGAAATCACAGCACTGCCGCTCCCAGCAGATAGCCTGGGGCGACTGCGAGGCCGGACCTGGTGACAGGCAGGGGCTGCAGGCCATCTGCAGATCCACAGACTGCAGAAGCGGGCCTGGGCCTCCGCTGTGCCACTCACTCGCCCAAAACCCGGGCCACCCCCAGCTGCTCCAGCACAGCGCAGAAATGCTGGGAATCCTCATCTTCCTCTTCTTCTTCCAGTGAGTTCCCCGGGACTTGCACTTCTGATGATTCGAAGGTTTCCTCAATAGTCCGGAAGGGGGCCGCTCCCCCAGCAGGCTGCAGGCCCACAAACCTTCCTGTGAGCACAGGAGAGGCTAGGGACAGCTTTCCATCCTGGCCTTCCAGTGCCCACCCCAGCACATGTCCCGCCCTCTCCCAGGCCCCGTTTCCTGTTTCTGTCCCTCCTTCTGGTCCTATTGGCCTGGGAATGGGTGGTGACAGCTGGGTCCCAGCCCAACCCGGGTCTGATAGGGGTGAGCATGGGGCAGGTCATATCACCCAAGGGGAGCAGGAACCCTGGGGACCCAAATGCAGAAGAGCAAGAGCAGGAGGGCCAGAGAGGAGAGGCCCAGCTCACCCAGGCCCAGACAGAACTCTCGGGCAGTGAGGAAGCCAGCGTGGGCCTGGTCCAGGCTCTCAAATACAGCCTCCAGCTGCTCCGGTGTCAGGCGCAGATCACTCTGCAGGCCCTGACCGGGTAGAGGGCAGGGTGAGCACCCCGGTCAGCTCTGATGGCTGGGTCTGGAGACTGGCCCTCACCTGCAGATCCTGCCGGGTGATGAAGCCCTTGGCCTCTTTGTCACACAGCAGGAAGAGCTCCTGGGCTTGCTGCAGCACTGCTCCACCGTGTGCTATAGAGGTCTCCTGCTCCTCCTCCTGGATCTCCATAGCCCCTGGTTTCCCAGGGCTGGCCATGGGGGCTTTGGAGCCAAGGGAGGCAGAAGAAGTGGGGGTAGGCTATAAATACTGCTCAGGGCCTCTTGCTTCAGCTGGGAAGAAGGTGTGGCAAAGGTGGGGATGGGATGTGCTGCAGGCTTGAGGGAGCCCACGACAGGTCAGGTGACACACTTGGGGACCAGCGGTTTGGAGAACAGCTGCTCCCCAGGATGAACCAGTGTAGGACAGAGCTGGGGATGTCGGTCTCTAGGGCCGGCTCTAGAAGCTGTTGGAAGAGAGGCAGACTGGTGCCTGCAGCAAGAGGAAAGGCCTTGGAATTAAAGAGGCCCCACCACATCCTGGAGTTAGGGCCTCAGACTGGGCCTGACCAGAAAGGAGGTTTGGGCAGTTCTAGTCAGGTCTTTCTCCCTCGGCCAGGCTCGAGATAGCCTGGCGTCCTGACAGCTGGCAGGCGTGGTAAACTCCTCCCACCTGGCTCCCAGGGCTCACAGTCCGAGTGCCAGGTCCCAGTCTAGGGCGGGCATGAGTGTTGAGTGCCTCCAGCAGCACTTATCAGCACCCTTTGATTCTGGACTTACACCTCCTCCCCTGACTTGCGCTCCAGTTTTGTCCCAGATTCTCAGGCTCTTCCTCCACATCCTCCAGGGAGCCCCACCCATAGTCACAGGACCCTGCCAGTGCCACTGCCTTCTGACCCTGGATTTCCTGCCCCACCTAGGACTCAAGAGGGGGCCATCTCCAGAGAGAGAAGATCCGAGGCCAAAGCAGGCAAGTGGAAAGGACAGGCAAGACCAGTAGCTGTTCCACTGCCTCTACCTAGCTCTGTCTTTACCCAGCTGGCAGCTGGCAGCCTTCCCGGACCCAGGTCCACCCGTGCCGGAAGCCGAGTGGTGACTGAGGGCAGGAGGGGGCAGACAGTGGGCAGTAGATTCCTCGCACCTCCACCGCCAGCCTGGGCCCCCCGCGTCCCGGGCTGAGGAATGCAGTCAACCCTCTGAAGACCAGGGCAACAGAACCTACCTGCCTGCCTTGCTGCTGCACCTGCACTGCTCCCGGAAGCACACGCACCTCACCCCCCCGGACTCCCCCCACCCTCGCCAGCCACCTCACAGACCAGGACTCCAGTGGGCCACAGGCGGGGCTTTGTGCAGCTGTCACCATGTCCCCGCCTCTCTGGCAGCCTGAGTGGCTGTCCTGGCAGAGCGACAGAGGCAGCAACAACCCCCCTCCCACCAGGAATCCTTTGCCGCTGGATCCCAGCTGCTGGCGGCAGACACCACTGACCCCCATACACCCTGCATGCTCCAGGCTGCTGGCACAGAAGTGTGTAGGAAAAAGATGGCAGGAAATATAACAAATGCCTTCAGTGACTATCTAGATCTGGGAGAGTCTTCTCTGCGCTTCCAGTGTTGCTTTTTCTAATTTCTAAATGGTAAAATCGTACATTACAGAGTGCCCTTTAGCAGCACTGAGCCCCTATGTGACAGCAGTTAGTTGGCCAGGGAGGTCACCTGGGAGGTCCCCAGCACTCCCTATAGGGGCACAGCTGGGTGCCCTCCTGCTGGGATGGGGATCTCTTCCACTTCCTGGGGGTCCCCTCCTTCACCCAGCCCATGCTCAAACCCACCTGGACTCGGGTCTGTGCTTGCTGCTGGCTCCAGCCTGTGTTGCCTCTGCTCCTCAGACAGAGCCACAGCAAACTGGACCTATAGGACAGGACCTAGAGACGGGAAACGCACCAAGGCCAGACCTGCCAGGCCGGCTCGCCCAGTCCCTCTGTCCCAGCTCCCACAACCGTTATTGTTGGCTGGGGGTGCCACGACAGCACCCCACACCTTCCAGGAGGGGCAGGCAGGGGCTGAGCCTGTGGCTGGGTGCCAGTCTCCCAAGAATTCCTATGGCTCTGACTCTCCTCCTGGCAAAGAACACCAGGAAACTATCACCTGGGACAGGCACACCCCTCTTGGCTAGCACCCCCTTCCTCAGTCCTGCAGCCCACTCCTCACCACTGCTCTGTTCTGGCAGCAGACACGGCCAGGCACATAACGACAGGAAGGTGTGTGCCTCCGCCTGCTGGAGCCTGGGACACTGGGAAGAAGAGCAAGCACAGAACTTTGTGCAGTGCCACGTGACGTGGGCTAGACACTCCCAAGTCCCCAGCCCTCAGCTCCTGGAGGCCCCTACAATGTCCAGCCCTGTGAGCCCACACCCACTGTGTCACTGTGGTGACACCTTTTGTAAACACTGGTTCTTTTTCCCAAATATTTCTATTGGCCCTTGGAAAGTTGTGCCCAAGAGTCAGCCAGAGAGCCTCAGACACAGAGGGGGGCAGATAAATGAGTCTGCACCAAGCAGAGGGCACAGGGAAGCCAGAGCCCAGCTGGCAAGGCCCAGGAGTACAACCCTGGTTGCAGAGGCACTAGCCAGCAGGCTCCAAGCACCATATCCTCAAGCAGAGCAGGGCAGTCACATAGACAAGAAAAAGGGACGCTGAGCATGGCGGTGCCTGCATGGTTGCCATCGCAGCACTTTGGTAGGCTGAGGCAAGAGGATCACAAGTTCAGGCCCAGCCTACGGAATGTGAGGACTTAGCAAGAGCCTGACCAAAAAAAAAAAAAAAAAAAAACCTGGGCATGTAGCTCAGTGTGAGGGCCCTGGGTTCAATCCTTAATACTGCTGGGGAAAAAGTAAGAGACAAAGGTTGAGTTATTGCATTTTATTACCTATATTTTGGCGAAAATAAATAATTCTTTATACACATTGTTCAGCAAAACAAGAAAGACAGGAGGGCAGTGCAAGTGTGAGGTTCTCGGAAGAAAGCTGCACCAGGAGGGGGGAGTAGGGGAGGAGACTAAGGCAAAAGTAACTTGAGCTCCCCACCCAGGCAGCAAGTGCATGGTAGAGGATGCAAGACAGCTCCCTCTTTGCAGCATGAAGGGTCCCGATTCTCACTGCGGAGTGAGTAACCAGAAAGATAGGGGGTGAAATCCAACTGGCACAGCCAAGATCCTGGACAGGGAAGCTGTGGGGCCCAGCAGGGTAGGGAGGGTGCTCAGCATGGGGGCAGGCCTGGTGGGTGATGAGCGGGTGTGGGGTCCTCAGGTGTGCGCATGCGTAGGGCATCAGGCGGGAAGGCCTCGTTGGTGCAGAAGAGACCCAGCAAGAGCTGGCGCTGGCACTCCTCCCACTTGGCTAGTGCATCACTCAATGAGAGGTTGCTGCGAACCCAGCTAGGCAGCACCTCCCTGTAGCTGGCACAGGACAGTGGCACGGAGGGTAGTGACCGAGCACGGCGCAGCTCTGTGGGCTCAGACAGCCTGCAGGAGGGAGAGAGCAGGGTCTTTAGTGGGGATTCTGGGCCCCAGGCCAGGCATATTGCAGTCAAATGGCTCACCTGGAGGGCAGGTGGCTACCCAGCTTCCTCTTGGCGCGCATCACCAGATACTGGCAGATGCTGCCTGTCTGTTCCTTCATCCACCGGATATCCTCGGGCACATCAGGCAACCACTCCAGCAGGCTAGGGAGAGGTTAGGGTCAGCCAGGTCATCTGGGGACTCCTTGGGTGACCACTGCTCAGGGAAACCCCAGCCCTCTGTCCTTAGCACCTTCTCCCTTTCCCCCTTCTGCTGCATACCGGATGGTGAAGGACACGGCGCTCTCCAGTGGCAAAGTGTAGGGCACCATCATGGCTGTGGCCAGCCGCACTGGCAGCATGTTGGATAGTGTGGTCATCAAGTCCCTGGGTTCCACGCAGGCCTCCAGCAGGGCTTCAGGTGGGTGATTGGGGCCGGTGAGAAAGCAAGGCTAGCCCGGGCTCAGCCAGTCCCCGTCTCACCTCCCTCCCCGCGCTCACCCTCATTGAGCCGCGCAGGCAGGTGCTCCAGGATGTGGTCTTCTCCAGGTGGTGGCGGCCGCTCTTCAGTACTACTCCTTTCCGCGCCTCTGCCGCCCTCCTCCATGTCCTCTGCCCCAGGTCCTTGAGTTGGGGGCAGGGCCACCAGAGGGTTGGGCCGGTTCAGGAGACCTGGGGGGGGGCGGACAGAGGAACAATGAGCTCTGGGTGGCCAAGGCTCGCCAGCAGGGGGCAGTGCAGAGCCTCTGCCCACTGGCCCCAGCTGGGGACACCTACCGTTCCGCCTCAGGAAGCGCAGGCTGTCTCGGTAGCCCTGCTTGCACATCTCTCTAAGCACCTGCGGCAGAAGGACCCAGATATGGCCTGCTTTGTTCCCTAGAGTCCTTGCAACCCTGTCGCCACTCCCACCCTACGACCAACCACCACCAAACTGTCCTGAACCCAGCACACGATGCGAACAGGAGAGACCAGCCACCCTGCCTGCTCTGGAGATGGGCAGGCCACAGCACTGCCCATTGCTCTGAAGAGGCCACAGAACCACAGCCCACCGTGGGCACCATCCCGTTCCTTCCTTGCAGGGGCAAGCTGACCAGGGCCCACCGCTCACCATGGGCTCCGGGGGGAAGAGGGCCTTGGAGAGGCGGTAGAGGTTGCGAAGGTTGAACTGGATGCTGGTGTTGGTAACCCGAAGTTCATGGATGTTAGTGGAGCTGTCCTGGGGACAAATGTCGCTCTCGCCCGAGAATGGGGACACAGTGATGGTGTTCTTAAGCTCATAGAGTGGCAGATTGTCTGAAATGCCGCCGTCCACATAGCGCTTTGTGGGGGTACATGGACAGGCAGACATAGTCACACGGTGAGGGGCGTGCTGCCTCCCTCTCTGGTGGCTGTTTCACTGGACTTTCACCTACTGGGCACTGGCCACTGGCTGGGCTGGGTCCCAAGCAGATGACCAGACATCTAGGGACAACCACAGGAAGTGCACATCTCCCCAGGGCCAGCCACCCGCCCGCCTGGCTCTTAAGTAATGGGAAGTGGTTGAGGCAACAGGCAGTGGGGAGTAGGGCAAGGCCTAGGCTCTCTTCCACCATAGGCCTCAGCACAGCAGCTGACTCCCACCACCCCCAGAAGGTGCTGGGCAGAGTGGGGCAGGGTTACTCACCACCCCCTGGAGGGAGGGAGGGATGAGGCCACAGTACACAGGGATGAAGGTGCTACAGACATTAGCCTGCAAGGCAAGGCAGACAGACAGGTGAGCTGGGCCTTGCGGTCATCCTGTGCCCCGATGTGGCCTACCAGGCCCACCTGGATAAGCTCATCCTTGGAATTGAAGTGGGAGATGATGACATTCTCGCCATCTGATACCCGCGTCAGGGAGATGCCCAGGCGCCCACTGGCGTGTTCATGGCAATCATCGGGCAGAGTCTTCAGCAGGCAGGCCCTGATGGTCTTCACCAGGTTGAAGGAGGGGTGCAGGGGGCCTAGGAACCGCTTTCGGGCCTCCTTGGACACCTCGATGATGTTGGCACCTGCCTCACCTAGCACAGCAGGTTCAAGTCAAAGGCCAGCCTTGCTGGGGTTAGCACCCCCGTGCTGTACTCCACACCTGGGGTCCCATGACGTAAACATCTGCAGCATCCCGACTGACCGTGAAGGCTACCCACCAAAGGGCTAGGTCCACCTGTCCCTGGGTCTGGCGAGGCGGGCCACCACGTGACAGCAGACAAGGGCTGGCTGGCAGGGAGTGACCTGCACTCTGCTTGGTACTTTCCAGCTGCTTGTCCCATGAGTCACTAGGCCTGGTGTGGCACACAGCCCAGAAGAAGGGAGAATGCAGAGGCTCAACTCTGACCAAGCTCAGCCTTTACCCACTTGGCCAGATCCAGCAGGGGGCCAGGTGCACAAAGACCAGCCAGCTCAGGGTCACAGGCCCAAGGAGAGCAGGCCGAAAGCCGTGGGCCCATGGGAAGATAAAGCCATGGCTCCCTGCGACAGAGGGCAGGCAGGCAGGCATCCCAGCATCTTTCAGGGCTCATAGGACCTGATCAGGTCAGTGTCAGGGTAGCTAAGGAGAGCAGGGCTTGGAGAAAAAACTGAGGGCCATGTCTGTTTTCTACTCAGGCTCGGTCCAGCAGGGCAACAGCATTCACCAGTTTGAAGACCTCTATTGGGGGAGGCAGGAACCTCAGGAAGAAAACTACAGTTGTGCTTCTCTCTCCTTCCCCCTTGAGGGCAGAGGTCACAGAAGGGGGCCAGGGGAGAACCCTGGACAGACTGGCTCTGAGCTGAGCACCTCACCTTGGCTGACCTAGTGTGCTGGGGGCTGGGCAGCAGTTTCTAGGAGCCGTGAGGACGCTGTGTGCTGTAAACACCACACACGTGGCTGGCTGCGTGTGTGTGTGTGTGTGTGTGTGTGTGTGTGTGTGTGTGTGTGACAGCAGCCCAGCCTGTGTGTGTGTGTGTGAGAGAGAGAGAGAGAGAGTGAGACAGCAGCCCAGCCCAGTGCACTAGAACCCTGGCGCTCATGTTTGTTTGAGGTGGGCGGGAGAGCCAGCCACAGCTGGAGAGCCAGGCTGGCAGTGGCTAGGGGCTGGGAGAAAAGAGTGGGCTGTTGGTCACATCCAGCGCTGACTGGGGCTGAGCTCTTTCTCCAACAGCCCTTGGAAGGGACCAGAATACAGGGCCCAGAAACTCCCGACCCACTCCATGCCTTAGGGAAGCTGGCCGCGGCAGCCTAGAACTGCAAGGTTCCAGGCGGCAGCGAAAGCTGCCCGGGCAGCGGAGGCAACTAAGGCAGTCCGCGGCTCCAGTCTCACCCATGACCACTTTCTCTTCCCATCAAGAATGCGGCAGTTGCCCACCCCAGGCTTCGGCCTGCGGGCACCCCCAGAGCACAATACAGCGGCCCCGCCCCGGCCCCCAGGCCCTCAGGCCCCGTATGTCTCTCACCCAGACAGGCCCCGGTGACCAGCGCGGTGGCTGTGAGGGCGCCGGCCGAAGCGCCATAGATGTGCGTAGCGTTGGCCACCAGGAAGGGCGCGTGCTCGCGGAGGCAGGAGGCCACGCCGATGTGGTAAACACCGAGGAAGCCACAGCCTGCGAACGAGATGTTCCACTTCGCCTCCCGCGGGAACATCACGGCTCCGAGCCCTGCTGCGGGCCGAGCGGGTGATCGCTCTGGCTCGTCCCCGCCGGCAGAGGCGGAGACGCTGCTGGGCTCCGTAGCCAGGCGGTGTTTTAGCGAGGATCTGGCAAGGCAGGGGCGGGGCCTGAGCGCGCGGACCAAACGGAGCGCACACAGAACGGCCGTGCCCCCGGGCCCCGCCCCTCGACCCAGGCTGTGACACCCACTGGGCTTTGCCACCTGCCCTCCCACCAAACTCCCGGCCTAGCCTGCGTCTCGTCGTTCGCTGCCCGCCACGCTCAGAACAGCCCAGCTCGCTGGACTTGTGCGGCCCTGGGTATCTAGAAAGGGCGGATCCACGTCCACCTGCGACACCCACCAAACACGAAGGTTCTCGCCCTGGGCCGGCCTCCGCGACAATCACCGCCGGCCCGAGAACCTGAGCCACGCGAGTCACGTCCCAGGTTTCCCCAACCCTCCCACAGACCTGCTTGCCCTCTGCTCCTTCTCACTGGGCGCACCTGGGTTGGAACCGCTCTCCTCTGGCCGCGATTTGTGGGGCTCTGACGCCTGGGCCGCTCTGCCTGGGTTAATTACCCAGACAGCAGACACTCCCTGTGATGTCACCTCCCGCCCCCTTCCGCATTTTTCTAGGATTGCAGGGCGGACTGGGAGGTCAGGATCGGGATCAGTCTCCAAAGCGCAGCCCTCCACCCCAGGGCCAGGGCTGCGGACATGCTGTGGGATCAGATCGTCTTGCTGGATCCGACAGCCCTTTACTCAGGAGACCCAGTGCCGAAACTGGAAGAAGTCAGCTCAGCCAGGACCACTTCGGACGGTGAAAGGAGGCCCAGGTTGGTGCCTCGAGGTCAGGGGAGTCCCTAGAGAGCGGTCACAGTGTTAGCCAGGCCAACGCAAGGACAAAGGCTGGGATGGGAGACTGAGAGGACAGAGGAGGCTGGAACCACACTGGACCTGAAAGACCCCTCCTTTTTCTGCAGGTAGCACAGCCCCCACACGCCTTGGTGGCAGCCCAGGGTGGCAAACCCACAGAGAAAGAGATGGGAGTAGGGTGAAGGTTTAGCCTAATCCACAAGAACCAGGCTGCAAGTGTGGGGGGAGCCTCAAAGCCAACTGGAGCGGCCACTGAGGGGGAAGCCGTAAGTTCCCACAACTGGCTCCAAGGGATAGCAAAGGGGGCACTGCCCCAGAGCAGAGGACCTCTGTCCCCATTTCCACAGAGGGCTAAGTTGTTTTGGGTACATCTCCCCAGGCCCCTGGGAGTACCAGGCGCCAGCAGGGCAGAAGCCAGAACAGGGCAGGGCCTTCCTGGAAACCCCACCCTTGTGTTAGGCAGATTCCCCAGGGATACTCTTGCAGGTCCTCAGACATTACCCCCTCCCTCATGCCCAAGGCACCCAGGGCAGTATAGCCTTACCCTTGTGATCGACCTTGGAACTCAGCAGTGCCCAGAAGCCCAGGGATCCCCAGTCTGAAGTGTTCCCAGTCCCTGCAGCTCAATGTGCTTGGCACCGATGCCCCAAGGCCTCTGGATTTCATGCCCAAAATCCTTCCCCCTTCCCTTAGGACAACTGAGCATTTTATGAAATACAGTTCAGAGCTGGGGCTGTATCTCTGTGGCAGTGCCTGTGCAGTATACACATGCCTGGAGCTTCAGGCCCAGAGCACCACACAGAAAATGTAGTCATAACCCTTCCCGCCTCAGGACCTTCTGCAATCACAGCCTGTGTATCCCTATTATTCCCAGCTTCAGGGCCTTCCCCACCTTGGTAATAGAATTCACTCTTAAGGTAGGCCCTGTCCAGTCAGTCGGTGCCAGAGGCTGGGGAGAGATACAGCTTGTCTGTCCTCAGTCCCACATCCCACACTGGGGAGCCACCGCTGCACTGGTGACCACCCTAACAGTGCCAGTAAGCACCTGGCCTTTTGTTTATGGGCCAGAGCCCACTCTCAAGGTGCAGTGGGCTCAGCAGTTGCCTTCACCTGTGAACTCAGGCAGTCAACTCTACCTGTGCCTAAGCATCCAGCACTTGAGCAGAGCCCTGGATACCACTCAAACCTTCGATCTCAGGTCAGCCTCTGCTGCCTGCATTTCAGAACAAAGCTGGCTTGGTGCTCCCTAAAAGCTGCAAGACATGTTCTGAGCCTAAACACAGTCTGGGGTCAGGACCCTGCATAAGGACCACAGGAAGTACCTATCCCAGGGAGGTCCTAATTCTCCCCACTTAGCCACAACCCCACTTGCCTGTCTGCATAGAAACAAAAGTGTTGGGCCAGGGATTTAGCTCAGTGGTTCCAGCGTCTGCCAGGCAAGCACAAGGTCCTGAGATTGATCCCCAGTAATCACATACCACAATGCCAGTTGTGCTGACTCACACCTGTAATCCCAGCACTTAAGAGGCAGAGGCAGGAAGATTGCTGTGAGTTCAAGGCTTGCCTGGGGTACATAGTGAGTTTGGGGCCAGGCTGAACTACAAAGCGAAACCCTGTCTCAGAAAAAAACAAAACAAAAAAACAGGAGTGCAGGTGCCCTGTGGCTGACACAAAATGCTGCAAAGATGCATAAAAAAGCTTTATTTGCCAAGAGGAAGGAATTTAGTCAAACAAGCCAAAACCCATGTCATCATCAGACTCCTCAGACTCCTCCTTCTTCTCTTCTTTCTTCTCCTCTGCTGTGGAGAGAAGAGGACCATGATGAGTACGACCCACAGTGCCCAGCAAATTCCCACTATGTCAGTCCTAGAGTCTTAAGACTCAGCTTCTGCCCATCCACAAGCTCCTACTCACCTACAGCAGGGGCAGAACCCGCAGCAGGAGCTGCAGAGCCTGGGGCAACAGAGACAGCCACAGCCCCACCTGCCGGCACACTGGCAAGCTTGCCAATCCCTGCAGAGAAAAGGGGAGGTGAGAGCAGAGCCCATGACCAGTCAGGAGTGGAGGCCCAGAGAAGCTGGTTTCACTAGGTACAGCACTGTGCTCAACAAATCCGATTACCACCAGTGTGCACTGTCACGAGATCACCTGTTCTTCCAGGGCATGAAGCTATCTCCCCCTTATACAAAGGCATAAAATCCCCTATACCCTGACTCACCAAGAGGCTTTTATCAGAAACTTGGCTTCTAGAAATAAAACCACAGGAACTGCCATCTCAGACTTAAGTTGGACAAATATTTTTATTTTTTTTTTTATTTTTTTTTTTTTTAGGTTTTTTGAGACAGGGTCTCGCTTTTGTGGTTCAGGCTGGCCCTGAGCTCAGCCTCAAACTCACATCACAGCAATCCTCCTGCCTCTGCCTCCCGAGTGCTGGGATTACAGGCGTGAGCCACCACACCCGGCGACAAATATTTTTAAAACTGGGAAGGGAGTTTGCTACCCTGTGATCATCACTGTCCACAGCAAGCTCATGGACCACAGTTCGATTAGGTTGCTTTCCATATCACATATGCAGGACAGAAATGCTGCAGCAGTAAGATTTCAGTGTCCAAACGAGCCCCATCAGATCCAGCCCGGATCCATCACAAAACCATATGATGGCCCAGAAAAGGTGTCCTGGAGTCTGTGGTCACCCCTGGAACGCTTGGTCCCTAGGAACAACCCATTCACAGAAAGCACTCAATTACAAGAGGCCCAAAGATCTTAAGAGGACAGGGGGACAAGAACATCCAGACTCAAAACGCCAGAGTTGGCAGGCAAAGAGCACGGAAGCCCTGGATACCCCTTCATGAAAGTGTCCAGAAGCACCTCTAGCATGAACCCACAAAAGGGCTTGCTCATTCTTCCGGTCAAGCTTCTCGAGTGCTGTGGTCCACAAGCGAAACCTGGCAGGCCACAGATTGACCAGCAGGAATTAGAATGGACCATAAAAATAAAACATGTCTACTCACCCTGGGCGATTACATCTTCAATGTTTTTCCCATTAAGCTCACTGATGACCTGGAGTAGACAACCACAAACAGCAGTAGTTATCACAGTGCCTGACCTGTACTGACCAGGTCAGTAACCATCACCCGTGTAATGGTTCTGTGATTTTAGCTGCTAGGAGCTGAAACAAGTTGTTAAAATTCCAACTTGGCAGTAAGAAAAACACACAGCTTTTCATTGTTTATGGTACGTGCAAAAACATATTAAGTATGTTGGGTGAAAATAAAATAAAAGTACCACCGAAGTTGTCTTAGGCAACATTTATTTGCCTGACACATGAGGCTCTGGGTTGGATCCCCAGCAGTAACAAAAAAGGGGATGGGGAACAAAGCTTTTTTCCCCCTTCAATACCATGGACTGGACCCCCGGTTTCAGCTGTTCACCCTAGCTCTATTATTATACTTCAGGGCAAGCTCTCACCAAGTTGCCCAGACTGGGATCTAACCTGAGGATCCTGCCTCAGCTTTCCACAGTGTTAGGCTTAGAGGCGTGTAACACCTGTCCAGCTTGCTTTTGGGAATTTTAAGTTACAAGTCAGAACCGGGCTCAATATGTGTCAGACCACACTGGCTAGCCACCAAGATTAGCGAAGGCCTCTAAATTTCCCAGAAGGTAAAATCGAGGGTCACGCCGCGCAGGAGCCGCCCATGTGAGACATTTGGGGTCACAGGGAGTTGGGGATCAGGGGCCCATGGCAGCAGCTACCTTGTTAAGCCGGTCATCGTCTGCCTCGATGCCCACGCTGTCTAAGATCTTCTTGATGTCCTTGGCGCTGGGGGAAGGGTTGCCGCCGAGTGCAGCCAGCAAGTAAGAGGCGACGTAGCGCATGCTAAGGCGGGCCAAAAAAGAGCGGCGGCATGATCCCGGTAGCTTCCTCACACCAGAGAACCCGGGCAGGCCAAGAGGGGCTCAGTTGTGAAGCCTCCGCCCCAGGAGACCCTTCGGGGTTCCCGCTCACCCCGTGCCCCGCGTCCGAACCCTCCGGGCCTACTCACTCGGCGGCAGCGGCAGACAGACCTTAAGCGTGTGACCTCCGTGGCGTCGGAGAGCAAAAGGAAGAGGCCTGAGCAGAGGGCGGGGGTAAACCGTTACCCAGAAGCCTCCGAGCGCGTGCGGCGCTGCTCGAGGGCGCCCACGAGTGACGTACATAAGCGCTCAGCCAATGATGACGGGAGAAGGGCCGCGGTGTATTTCCCCCGTCGGGAAGTTGTGAGGCAAAGGTGAAAAGCCATCCGAAGTGGACTCTGCCAGCAGGTCGTGGAACTAGTGTCTCCAGAAACCTATGAGGCGGTGGGCTTGTCGAACTGAAGGGGACTGCACGTCCCTTCAGCGACTTGCTCGCTGGCATGCCACGAGGTGCATACACTCCCAACATCCAACAGGGCCGCCTCTCTAGTCTCGTCCTTGGCTGGGCGAACTCCAAGTCCCACGGTGCACTGCGGAAGGAAGTGGGAGTGCTCGCCGGATCACGTGATGTCACGTTGTCCCGGGTGGAGGGGAGGAGGCTGGTGGCCACGCTCTCTGTCTCTCGGGAGAGTCTCTACCAGCGCAACTAGAAGTTCAGTATCTAGCGAAGGCCGTTGGCGCCACGTTCGGCCAGGCGGAGAGAAGTAGGCGAGCTGCAAAAGAAATACTGCAGGAAACTGCCTAAGCTGCGCCGTGTCTCGTGACCGGGGCAGCCGGGTCAGGAGAGCGGTAGCTCTCGAGGCTGGGCACCGAGTAGGTGCATTATCAGTGGATTAGGAGCAGTCTATTCCTGCGCCCTGCAAGTGGCGAGACCCAATTGACTGGGCTCCACGCCGGCCAGTCCAGTCGGCCCAGAACTGACCTCAGTAATCACATGATGTCCGCACATATCAGGGACTTAGCTGCACAAGAAAAAGACCAGTCCATGCTTTTGCAGAAGTTATGCTATTGTGTACAAGGACCTGGAGGCAGTTGAATGAGAGGATCGCGAGAGGTCTGGGCACTCTGTATTTGTCCAGGTGTGTGAACGGTTTTCTTCCTCAAGGTCACAAAGCTGGAGTAGAGTAGGCTTAATCTGACATGTGAATATGTCATTTCTGTACCCCAGGACTGGGCAAGAAACCAACACTTGATGCACGCTAGACAGTCATCGATCTGCATCCGCACCTAAGCTGCATCCCCAGCCTGTAACCTCTCAAAGGGAACTGAACCCAACTGAGCTACATTCCTAGTCTTTCTGTTTGTTTTTGAGACTGCCTTGCTAAATTGTTCAGGCTTGATGGTGATCTTGCTCAGTGACACCACACCTGCCTTGCAAACGCAAGGTCCTGAGTTCCATCCCTGGTACTAAATAAATAATTAAATAAATAGCTTGGGCCGGGCCCAGACTTGTGATTTTTCTGACTGAGTGTCATTGGGATTACAGGCAGATGTACACAGTGATCTTTTTTTGTTCAGTATTTTGAAACGGTCTCACTTCGTAATATCAGTCTTGACACAGCAAACAGGCTATGTTATTCCCTTTTTATTTTATGGAGGAAGGTGGGGTTTTTTGTTGTTTTGGGGGGGGCTTTTTTTTTTTTTTAGGTTTTTTGAGACAGGGTCTCGCTTTGTGGTTCAGGCTGGCCCTGAGCTCAGCCTCAAACTCACATCACAATCCTCCTGCCTCTGCCTCCCAAGGGCTGGGATTACAGGCGTGAGCCACCACGCCCGGCACTGTGGTATGTGGTACTGGTTGCTGCTGGGTGTGAGTCTCCATGCCCAGTATTGTTATGTGGTTACCGGGGAATCGAACCCGGGTCCTTGCGCTTGCAAGACAGGCGCTGGAACCACTGAGCTAACTCCCCGGCCCTTTTTTTAGTTTTTTGAGACAGGGTCTCACTTTGTAGTTCAAGCTGACCCTGAACTCACTATGTAGCCCAAATAGTCCAAGTTAGCCCCAAACCCTTGGCCATCCTCCTGCCTCTTCAAGTGCTGCTGGGATTAGAGATGTGAGCCACCACACCCCGAATTTGGGTGATTTTTTTGGTTTGTTTTTGAGACAAAATTTTGCTATGAAGTTCAGGTTTGCTTTAAACTATGTAGCCCAGGCTGACTTTGAACTCAGGTTGATCCTCCTGCCTCAGTCTCCTAAGGGCTTAGATTATTGACATGTGCCACTATGCCCAGTTTATATTGTTATTCAAATAAGAGAAGGGCTGGGGATTTAACTCAGTGGTTCAATGGTTCCAGCACCTGCCTTGCAAGCGCAAGGTCTCTAGTTAGATCCTCAGTAACCACACACAACAATGACGGGCAAGGGCCGGGGAGTTAGCTCAGTGGTTCTGGTGCCTGTCTTGCAAGCGCAAGGGCCCGGGTTTGATCCCCGGTAACCACATAACAATACTGGGCATGGAGACTCACCCCAGCAGCAGTCAGCACCATATACCACAGTGCCAGGCATGGTGGCTCATGCCTGTAATCCCAGCACTCAGGAGGCAGGAGGATTGCTGTGCTGTGAGTTTGAGGCTGAGCTCAGGGCCAGCCTGAACTACAAAGCGAGACCCTGTCTCAAAAAAACTAAAAACAAACAAACAAACAAAAAAACATGATAGTTGGTGACGGGAGAACTGTCCCACCTTCTATTCTAAAGGGGCTGCGATTTCGTGTGTGTGTGTGTGTGTGTGTGTGTGTGTGTGTGTGTGTGTGAGAGAGAGAGAGAGAGAGAGAGAGAGACAGGGTCTCACTTTGTAGTTCAGGCTGGCCTTGAACTCACCATGTGGCCCAGGCTAGCCTTGAACTCAGCAATCCTGCCTCTGCCTCTGGAGTGCTGGGATTATAGGCATGAGCCGCCAACCCCCCCAATCCCTCCCTGGCATTATGATGTGTAGTACCCGGGATCAAACTTGGGACCTTGGCCGGGGATTTAGCTCAGTGGTTCTGGAGCCTGTCTTGCAAGCGCAAGGACCCAGGTTCGATCCCTGGTAACCACATACAATACTGGGTGTGGAGACTCACCCCAGCAGCAACCAGTACCACATATCACAGTGCCAGACATGGTGACTCACGCCTGTAATCCCAGCACTCGGGAGGCAGAGGCAGGAGGATTGCTGTGATGTGAGTTTGAGGCTGAGCTCAGGGCCAGCCTGAACCACAAAGCGAGACCCTGTCTCAAAAAAAAAAAAAAAAAAAAAAATTGTTCTCACAGCTTTGTGGAAACAGAGTCAGAGGCCATTGAGGACATAAACAGAGAGGTCTGGCAGATGGACAAACGACCATGTAATGGGGAGAATTGGCTGGAGAAGGTGTCTGCTCAGGTCAGGCCCACTGGGCTGCTGGGTGACATTCAGGGTGGAGGTACAGCCTGGTCGGAGTTGGGGTCGAGTCGGTGGGGAGGCAGAAATCTGGTCCTACACCTGGCAAGTGCTGGCTTTGATGCTCACCAGCTACAGAACCTTGAGAGCAAAACCTCACAGAGTGTCCTTTTCCTCTCTATTTCAAGTCACGGGAGGGGGAATTTAGGGTGGCAAAAGTGGGGACTGATGCCCACAGCGGGGCCTCAGAGCTGACACTGCAGGTCTAAGGAGGTCCTGGTGGTTGCACATCGAAGGAGATTTAGCAGGGGGTGGCTGTAGAGCAGGAGTTGCCCCTGCCAAAACCGAACCCTGCCCTGGAATCTCATCTAGGACCACACCACGCTGCCCCAGAGCATCTCACACCCAGAAGCTCGGGGAGGGCGACTTTCCCCTGGCTGGCCTTACCGGGAATTGGGGCGGGGCACACGACAGCGCGTGGTCGGGGCCGGGGCGGGACCCGGGAGCAGCTGTGCTGGCCCGGAGACAAGGGGCGGGGCCTGCCGTGAGCAGGGGCGGGGCGGGCTCCTGTCCGCCCGGAAGCGCGCTGGCGGGAACCTGGCGCCCCGCGCGCGCGGAGCAAGGACGCCGGCGAGGGCAGGTACGCTGGCGGAGCGGCCCCACGCTCGCTGACCCCTAAGTGTGCTCAGCCTGGGCTCCGGGCGGACCAGCGTTGACGTGAAAGCGGCGGTGGGAGCACTTGCCCCGGCGGGAAGTGGGTTCCCTGTGGCTCCTTCCCCCCACAACTCTGTTACTACCCTGTCACCTCCAAGGTAGCTGAGGTCCTGGGCGTTCCCAAAGCTAATGAGTGTGAAGGTAAAAGGTGGGTTCCCATCCCTAAATCGGGGCTATGGGAGCCCGATGACTAGGGCGGGTCTAGAAGTCATTTGGCCAAGTTCCAGAATTAGGACAGGAAGGCCCGCATTGGCCCCTTGCAAACAAGGCTGTCCAGTCGCTGCCGTGCACAGGGCCTTCTTGTCTTGAACCCTACCCTTCCACGAGACGCCAGCTCCCTGTCTCTTGTAAAGCAGAGGTACAGCCCCCAGGACTGCAATGGCCACACGGGCTCCCCATGCTGATCCGCCCAGTCTCTGGGCTGGCTCCGGCTCGGATGGGTAGGCTGGAGCCTCCAGCCTGTGTCCCCGCACCTCCGAGGGAGGAGGGGCCCGCCCCCACTCCTGCCCACCCTTGCTTGCCTCCGCAGCAGCCCTGGGGCCTGCCTAAGCAGACTTGCCTGGCAAGCTGGGACATGCCTGCCCCTGGAGGACTGTCGGTGGGCGATGGCTGCGGTGGTGGAGGGGCTGGAGCTGGAGGAAGAAGGAGCTGCGGAAGACACAGCAAGACTTGCGGTGGACTCTGTGGATGCCGAGCCTGGGCTGCCTCCTATCTGGGCTGGGAATTGGCTAAACTTGGGCCTATACCCTGGGGGTTGCCACCGGCTGCGGCACCTGTGTGTCCAGCAGCCCTCACTGCTACAGCAGGTGGAGTTCCTGCAGCTGAGCACTCACGAGAACTGTCAGCTCCTAGAGACCACCTTGTCCCAGATCCCCTGGAGCCAGCTACGCCTCCGGTCTCTGATCCTCAAGGGTGAGCCTCCTTGTGTCTGGCGTCCTTGTCTCTACCTCCGCTTCTCCTACCTCTGCGCCTTAGTTCTCAAAGGCAAAGCTGGCCCCACCTTGTCTCTGGCCTTTCTCCCTGCCCCCCACATACGAACCCTCTTCCTGTCCCTGGTTCTCTAGGGTCCTGAACCCTGAAGCTGCCCAGTGAGGTTCTTCACAGACTCTCTTTGCTGTTGAGGTGATGGTGGACGATGCTGTCCGCTGACATGAACTCGGGGCCCCCATCCCTTCTTCCATCTGCCTCACAGTAGCTCTGTCCCTCCAGTGTCTCTGGCCTTCATTCTTTGCCTTAGCTAAGAGGGCACCTGTGCCTGGACAATGGCTTTGTCTGGCCACAGAACAAAGCTGGGAACCTGAGTCTGACCACACCCACTCGCCTACTTCCAGGAGGGCAAAGCCGGGGTGCACTGGGTGCTTGCCTCCGGGGCACCCTGACCACGCTGCCTGCTGCCCTGAGTGGCCTGGCCCAGCTGGTCCACCTGGACCTGAGCTTCAACAGCCTGGAGACACTGCCGGCTTGTGTTCTACAGCTGCGTGGCCTGGGCACCCTCCTGTTGTCTTACAACTACCTGTCAGAGCTGCCAGAGGCCCTGGGGACTCTGCCCAGGCTCACTTTCCTCACTGTGACGCACAACTGCCTGCAGAGAGTGCCCAAGGCACTGGGGGCCCTGGCCACCCTGCAGTGCCTCGATCTTTCCGAGAACCTCTTGCACACTCTGCCCTCTGAGATTGGAGGCCTCAGCAACCTGAGGGAGCTCAATCTGGCCTCCAACCAGCTGCAGAGCCTCCCAGCTTCCCTTGGTGAGTAGCAGCCATGGCCTGGGCCTGTACCCTCACCTGGGCCATTGCATTATGGACTTACCATGCGTGAGCTTTCCCTACTTGCGGGCTGCCTCCTTGCCGTCCTCCTGCCTCCTTGGGCTCTGGGGTCCCTCGTACACCTTGGTCTTTCCTTGGAGGCCCCAGTGGGCTTCAGTGACCCCAAGCCTGTGCTTGCCTACAGTGGGATTGCAGTCCCTACAGTGCCTTGTGCTGCATAGCAACCTCCTAACCTCAGTGCCTGCCGGCTTGGCCCATCTCCCGTTGCTCACACGACTGGATCTGAGGGACAACCAACTTCGGAACCTGCCCCCTGAGATACTGAATGCCCCCTGTGTGCGCCTGCAGGGAAACCCTCTGGGTGAGGCCTCACCAGACCCCTCAACCTCCCCAGGTAGGCATGGTGCAGGGAGGAACAGGCCAAGGCGCAGAGGGGACATGAGCACTGTCAGCATCTTGAGGGCTGGTCTGCCTCCTGCACAGGGACACCCCAAGATCTGGAGATGCCCACTTTGTTCCTTACTTCAGATGTGAGCAGGTAGGGTGGGGAGGGACAGCCGCTGTGTTTCCTGACCCCTCTGAAGCTCTTCCCGAGCTCCAGGGGACTCATGGCTTAGCACACAGTCCTCGTGTGTGTGGCCTCACCGACACTTCCCTCACAGCTTCTCCGTGACCCCGCAAGGCTGCTCTGTGACTCTGGCCTGTGGTGTCCGCCTGCAGTTCCCAGCTGGGGCCACTGTGGTCCCTGTCACCATTCACTATCGTCTCTGGTTGCCTGAGCCAAGCCTCGTCTCCCTGGGTCCTCATGATTCTCTGCTCAGTGGTGTCCTGGAGCTGTGGCCCCACGGTGTGGCCTTCCAGCAGGCACGGCCACGGTGGGGTGGAGGGCAGGTGGAGAGGCCCCATGCTGGTCCCTGGTCCTCATCCCGCAGTCACCCCGCAGGATGTAAGCCTGTGGCTGCTCTTTGTCCCGCCACGGTCCCGTCGTTGGCATGAGGTGGTAGTCAGGACACGGAGTGAAGATGGCTGGAGGGACCTGGAGACCCGCCTGGAGGAAGAGGCTCCAAAGGTGAATGCTGTGCAAGCCTATGGGCACAGGGCAGACACCTGGCCCACGCACTTGGCCCATGAACTTTGCCTTGACTATGTTTCCCTCTGTCCCTGTCCCCCAATGCCACTCAGAGGCTCTGGGCTCGCTGCCAGGTACCCCACTTCTCCTGGTTCCTTGTGGTCTTACGCCCTGTGTCCACTGCCTGCCTGGTACCACCAGAGGGGACGCTGCTGTGCTCCTCAGGTCATCCTGAGGTCAAGGTCATCTTCCCTCCAGGGGCCACTGAGGAGCCTCGTCACGTCTCCATGCAGGTGCAGCCAGGGTGGTGCCCAGGGTGGCAGATGGCCCTGCATGCAGTGAGTGCTCAGAGCCCTGTCCTGTTGTGCAGGTGGTCTGCATGGCCAGCAGGGAGCTGCGAGCCCTCCTGGGGGAGCCTGAAGCTGCTGTGAGCCCCTTGTTGAGCCTCACACAGCACAGTACTGCTGGCTTCCTCCGGCCAGTCACTGTGCAGCTGCCCCTACCCCCGGGTGTCACAGGTGAGCGGCTGCCATGCTGCATCGAGAGGCCTGTGGCCATGGGGTGGAGTGGACAGTGCTTGGAAGGGGAGCCTGAGCCAGTACCTCAGGCTGCTGCCCCTCCTGACCAGGTTTCAGTCTGGACCGCTCCCGCCTGCACCTGTTATACCGGGCTCCTCCTGCAGCCACCTGGGATGACATCACAGCCCAGGTGGCCCTGGAGCTCACCCATCTGTACGCGCGGTTCCAGGTCACACATTTCTCCTGGTCAGTGCCTCTCCTCCCTCCCTAGCGTCCGCCCCCATCTGCCCAGCTGCATCTCACCCCACCCTCCCAGGTACTGGCTGTGGTATACCACCAAGACCTGCGTGGAGGGCCTGGCTCGCAAGGCTTGGGAGCGGCTGCGGCTTCACCAGGTGAACCTCATCGCCCTGCAGCGACGCCGGGACCCTGAGCAGGTGCTGCTGCAGTGCCTGCCCCGGAACAAGGTGGGGGCCAGGGAAACAGAGGGGGTGACCTAAAGGCGGGGGGTGCAGGACTCTAGCTCCAAGCTATGTGGTATCCTGTAGGTCGATGCTACCCTGCAGCGGCTGCTGGACCGCTACCGCGGCCCTGAACCCTCTGACACTGTGGAGATATTTGAAGGCGAGAAGTTCTTTGCTGCCTTTGAGCGAGGAATTGAAGTCGATGCTGGTAGGCTGCCCCGCCCTGGGAGGGCTGGGGTCTACACCTTTTACTGTTCTTACTGAGCTGTCCCCACCCCCAGATCGCCCAGACTGTGTGGAGGGCCGGATCTGCTTTGTCTTCTACTCACACTTGAAAAATATGAAGGAGGTGTACATCACCACCCCCTTGGATCGGCAGACACAGGCTGTTCGAGGCCAGGTGGGTGGTGAGCGGGGCCCCAGGCTGCCTGGGGAGCGTCTAGAGCCCTGACCCCGCATCCTCCTCAGGTGTCCTTTTACCGCGGCTCAGTGCCCTCGGAGGTGCCTCAGGAAGCCGAGGCTGCGCGGCAGAGGAAGGGTGCGGATGCTGTCTGGATGGCCACCCTGCCCATCAAGCTCCCGGTGTGACAAGCTGCAGAAGGGAGGGGATCCCCGGGGATTACCAGGGACAGGAAGGTGACGTCGTGCTCACTGTGTCCTTTGTTTCCAACAGAGACTTCGGGCGTCTGTGGGGCACAGGCAGGGGCCTGACCTCTCCCTGGTGCCTCTGAACCTGGGTGACGCTGAGACCGGCTTTCTGACTCAGAGCAACCTGCTGAGCGTGGCAGGACGCCTGGGTCCTGACTGGCCGGCTGTGGCCCTGAACCTGGGCCTGCCATATCATGAGCTGGAGCGCATCCGGCACAGATTCCGGTGAGCCTCCCTCATCCTGGTGCTTTGGTCTTCGGTGGGGCCCTGGCCAAGGCCCTGCTTGTACCTCCCAGGAAGTAGGGGCAGGACCAAGACCAGGCTGGAAAGGGGGTTCTGGCCACAGGGGCCCAAAGAGTGGGGAGTAAGCCTGTGGATGGTGGATGGGGCTGGGCAGTGGTAACTCCTATTACCATTCCTCTTTTCTTCCAAGGGATGATCTGGATGGGCAGATTCGCCACATGCTCTTCTCCTGGGCCGAGCACCAGGCTGGGCAGCTTGGGGCAGTGGGGCGTCTGGTGCAGGCTCTGGAGCAGAGTGATCGGCAGGATGTAGCTGATGAGGTGCGGGCAATCTTGGAGCTTGGCCGCCTCAAGTACCAGGACAGCATTCGTCGCACAGGCTTGGCACTGGAGGACCCCGCCCTGCCGGGCACTTCTGCTTAGCAGCCCCTAGAGCCTACGCCAGCCTAGGCCACAAGCTTGGAGCCACCCCCACCCCCACTGTGCCCTGGCCTTGACTGTGCCCGAATAGGACCCCTTGTGCAACAAGCTGCAATATGCCCCCTGCCATCTCAGAGCTTGGTTTATTTGTCTGTGGAGAGGCAGTTGGAGGGAGGGGTGGCCTGGTGATGAAGGCCCAGCCCTGCTGGGGGGGGTGGGCTCCGCCCAGCCCGGGGGCCCTTGCTCTGATCCTTTCCCCACCCAGCCTCTTCCTCGTTTATCTTCCAGGGGTGGGAGGGTCAGTTGAACTCTGCAGAGTGAAGGCCAGAGGAGGGCTTAGTGTTCCGTGCCTAATCTCAGCACTTTGAGGCTGAGACGGAAAGATCAGCTGCAATCTGAGGCCAATATGGGCAATCTAGTGAGCTCAAGGCTATCTAGCAAAACATAAAACAAACATCAAGGATGAGGCAGGCTGTGCACACAGTAGTCCTCAGCCTGCCCACCAGCCCAAGCCAGGTCTCCGTCTCCCGCGCGTGCCCCAGCCATTCGCTGGCCTCTGGGTCCTGAGGAGGGAGGGAGTGGTTTGCACAGACCAGGGAGGCTTCTGTGGGCCGGCTACCTTCGGGTGGACAGAAGCTCTGAGGCCAGCAGGGGGAGCCAGAGCTCGCACGGGGCCAGACAGGCGGGCGGGGCCGGGAGCGTGCGCCGCGGGGGAGGCGAGCGCGGTGGCGGCGGAGCGGTGAGTGCGGTGGGCTGGAGGCTGCGGGCGGAGGGCTGCCGGCCCGGCCGAAGGATGCCCAGCCTGGCGCGGGAGGTGGTGTACGACGCTTGGCTCCGCCGCTGGGCGAGCTCCCCACGCACACGTGTCCCGTGAAGGAGCCGGTCCTAAGGAGGGAAGGGAGGACCGGCTGCGGGGCGCACACGTGTCCCACTGGCTGGGCCAGGATCCCTATCCGGGACTCCAGGTCTGCCGGGTCCCGGCAGGCAGCGGCGGGTAGAACTGAAGTCCCGCCGAGTGAAACACGCGGGCCTCGGCGCCCCTCCTTTGTCCTGGACGGGGTTGCCTTCTGGGCCCAGTTGGCCAGAGGGAAGGAGAGACGCTAGGCCGGGAAGGGAGAGGAGTCCGGTCCTGTTTGCTCCTCCGGCCTCACCCGAGGTCCGGACGCTGCAGCGTGGTCCGCAGCAGGCTTTTGTGCACTCCTACTCTGTCCCTGCCTTTGTCCTCAGTTTACCTGGGGAGATGACTGGGACTGTGGAGTGACTCAGCCATGAGAACTCAGGGGCCCTGCCGAACTGCCTGCTTCTGTGTCCCTCTAAAGGGTCCTTAACTGCGCTCAAGCAGGGGTGGAACCACTGTAGGACAGGGGAGGGGGTTCCAGGGATCCCCCTTGCAAGTTGTGCCTGGCAGAGCCCCTCCACTGGCCTCCCTGGTCTGCAGGACGTGGGGCATGAGGCTCAGCCCATGGCATCTCCAGACCGGCCTCACTCTCTCCACTGCACACCTCAGAGGATCTAAGTTCAGCATTCCCCCAGCACCCTGGTGTCCCCCAACCTGGCCTAAAGCCTGGGCCTTGGACAGGTTGGAGTCTTGCGGTTATCCCAGGCCCGGGAGAACTGGCTGTGCCCAGCGTGTACTGTGGGGGTGGAGAGTTGAGGGAGAGATTAGGTTGAAGCTCAGAGGTCAGGGCTAGAGAGGCAGATGTCCCTGAGGCTGGCTGTGTGAGTAGCAGGGCAGAGGGCAAAGGGCATTTTCCATGTTCTCTGGACCTGCCAGGTAAGCAGGGTGTCCTGGCATCCGTTCTCTCCCTTTCCAGTAAATGGGCTTCTCGTGCCCTGCAAGAAGGTCACTGAGGTGCACACAAGCCTAGAGCCAGGTGGGCACCCAGCATCTTCTCTGGTGCTCCCACATGCAAGGTGCCTGCACCCAGAGCCTCAGTCCTGGGATGCCAGGGCCCTAAGCAAAGTCAGGGTCAGCCCACAGGCTGCAGCCGGGAGCCCACTGGACAACCAAGGGCCCAGGGCCCTTTGGCAGGCAGCCTGGCATGCTGGGTCAGCCAGGTCAGGTCCCTGTTTCCCGCATCCAAGCTCCTGAACCAGAGCCTGACTTGGAAGCTGCCTCCCAGCTCTCTTCCCCTTCCCAGAGGCGGCAGGGATCCCTAGCCAGCAAAGTGAAAGAGAAAGTGGCCCCGCCCCGCCCGGCGGCCGATCGCCGGGCCCCGCCCGCCGCCTGCCGGCTGCTCCTCTCGCCGAGGTTGAGTAGAGCTGGCCCGCGGGAGCGGTGGAGCCCGAGGGCTGTGCGCTGCTGGTGAGCGGGACCGCCGGAGGTGGGCGGGGAGGGAGGCGCGTGTGAAGGTGTCCGGTCCCGGTCTGAGCCGTCTGGTGACTGTGGGAAGGCTGCAGCCGCTGACCTCTGAGCTGCTGAGGGAGACGAGGAAGCCTGGGAAGCTGTAAGGCCCCCACGGCTCCATTTTCCTGACAGTGTCCCCAGGAAGGCCCCCGAGGCTGACTAGGACCCCTGCCCTACTGCCGGTGGGAGAAGCCCTTCTACCCTCACCCCTAGGGGATGAGGGGACAGCCTCGGGACTCGGGCATAGTCATACCCCCACCTGTGCCCTCTGGTTGAGGCTAGGAGGCAGGCCGGTGTGGGGTGACAGGCTGGTGTGGTGAGTATCTTAGTTTCTGAGGGAGGGGGTTGTCCGTAAAGTGGCCAGTCTCATCTGGGCAGCATGGCTTGGCCCAGGGCGTGGTCCTGGAGTACAGGAGAGGAAATCTGTGCCCATCCCAAAGGGCCCGGGTGCCCGCTGCCTCTGCTCCAGGCCCGGGTCCAGTCCGCACAGCCCACTCTCCTTGAGGCGCCTGGCCCTTTAAAAGCTGGAGTTTGCCCTGCGTGCACGTGAGCATGAGTGTGTGCGTGTCCCAGTGTGTGTGAGGCTGGCAGGGAGGACGCTGGGGTGGGGGTTCAGGGATAGCAGGTAGACCCAGGGATGGGCCAGGTGGCGAGAGCCTCCTTCCCTCCTCCACCCCCGGGTGTGCTCAGGTTCTCCTGAGGGCTGTGGGGCAGCTGCTTATGGGATGAGGATGGGGAGCAAGGCTTTGCCCTTTGCACCCCCCACCCCACCTGATTCCTGCTTCCTCTTCCTTTCAGCACAGGAGTGGTGGCTGACACCTTGCAGCCTCCCTGAGGACCACCTGCCTCTTGTCTTGGTCCCACCGCCCTCACTTAGCCACTGTCGCTGCTGCCAGCGCCACCTCTGCACCTCCCCTCCCCCTCCCTGTCATCTGCACCTCCTCTACCGCCTGGTGGCCGCCTCTGCTCCTGCCTGCCTCCTAGAGTTAGATGGCTGATAAACAGATCAGGTCAGACACCTCGACCCCCACTTCCCTCTTGGCTGCCCCACCTCCACCCAGACCTAGACCCACCCACAGCCTGTCCTGACACCTCCCCTTGCATACACAGCCTGCCAGCCAAGCTCATCAATGGTGGCATAGCTGGGCTAATCGGGGTCACCTGTGTGTTCCCCATCGATCTGGCCAAGACAAGGCTGCAGAACCAGCAGAATGGCCAGCGCATGTACTCGAGCATGTGAGTGTGCTGCGGATCTCCGCCTGTGCCTCTGGGCTGGACAAAGGGGACAGGGCAGGCTTAGGGGAATCCCATGCAGGACCCACCGGGGTCATGCTGGGTTGTGGGCCTGACCTCTGGACTCTGGATGTGCTAGGCTGGGCAGGGGAGGTGCCAGCTCACATCTGTACACGGGAACCAGGGCGCCAGCCAGTTCATAGCTCCCCCCCTCCCATTGGCCACAGGTCCGACTGCCTAATCAAGACCATCCGCTCAGAGGGCTACTTCGGCATGTATCGGGGTGAGGCTTGGGCCAGGGTGGGCTGCCAGTGGGGCAGGCAGGGAGGCATGCCCGGGTCTAGTGTGTATGTGTGGAGGTAGCCTGGGGTGCTGGCTGCATCCATTCTGGGGCCACAGCCTGGCCCTTGCTGCTGTGACGGATGAGTAAGGGGCTGGATCTCGGGTGGGGACAGGTCTTGGTCCCCCATGTGGGTGTCATCCTGCCCCCATTCACTGCCAGGGCATGGACGCAGACCTCGGTCTGCACCCTAATTCCCCATTTCCCAGGACAGGCAGGACCCAGCTTGAGCCTGACTCTGGGAGGCAAAGGGGCATTGTGCAAAGCAGCTTAGGAAACAATCCCAGGCCTGGATTTGCCCACGTGTGCAGCTTTAAGCCTTGGCGTTGAGAAGGGGCTGTCCATCACATCCCCTAATTCTGTCACCCGTGTTCTCATGACTCCCCACGCAACCCCAGTTCAAAAGAGCCTGCTGTCCCCCAGGAGGGAGGCATCTCCAGGGAGGCCTGCCATGGGCTTCAGGATTTTGCCAGCATCAGAAACAGGTGGAAGAGATGCAGAGGAAGGGGAGGATGGTGGCCAGTGTGGGAGAGCAACAACCTGGAGGAGGGGTCCACAGCCCTGCCCCTTTCCTGCCTGGTCCCCACCCCGTCTGGCACAGACCAAGCTGAAATGTGGGTGAGAGGGCAGGACGCGGTAGCCAAGAAGTAGCATATGGGGCTTTGCCAGCTGGGAGGCATGCACTGGCCCAGAGCCTTCCCAACCCAGAGCACACTGTGTTATCTCTCCCACACACCACCTGCCTACGTCCCCCAGGCCTTGCTGACCCTGAAATACCCCGCAGGAGCTGCTGTGAACCTGACCTTGGTCACCCCTGAGAAAGCCATCAAGCTAGCAGCTAATGACTTCTTCCGGCATCAGCTTTCAAAGGATGGGTGAGGGATTTGGTCTGTGTGGTTGCTGTGGGTTCAGGTCCCAGGGAGGGGACCATGGCAAATACCTGGGTGGTCCCGGGCAGCAGCCCTTACTGCTGGGATCCTGTGGGCTCTCCTGCCCTCAGGCTCAACTCTGCCTTTTTTTTTAATTTTTAGTTTTTTGAGACAGGATCTGCTTTGTATTTCAGGCTGGCCCTGAACTCACAATGTAGTCCAGGCTAGCCTTGAACGCAAGGCAATCCTCCTGCCTCTGCCTCCTGAGTGCTGGGATCACAGATGTGAGCCACCAGGCCCAGCATTGTGGTTTGTGGTTACTGGGGATCGAACTCAGGACCTTGTGCTTGCAAGGCAGGCACCTGAACCACTGAGCTAAATCTCTGGCCCGACTCTGGCTTTCTTGACCTTGCGAGGGGGCCAGGGGGGCTCTCAGTAATGAGTCAGCTGGCCCTGGCCTTTTGCCATTGCTGCCAGTATTTGGGGGGACCAACCAGCTTTCCCATTGAGGAACACAGGCTGCCACAATGGCCTCTCCAAGGACATGCAAGATATCTCCTTTCCACTTCTGACCTTCCTGGCCCCTGCCCAATTGGCTGTCTGCCCCCAGGCCTGGTGCCTGCTGCAAGAGGGGCTCATCTTCCTTTTGTGCCACACAAGGCCCCCTACTTCTCCTTATACCCCCACCCCTACAGGCAGAAGTTAACTCTGCCTAAGGAGATGCTGGCAGGCTGTGGGGCCGGCACCTGCCAGGTGATTGTCACCACCCCCATGGAGATGCTGAAGATCCAGCTACAGGATGCAGGACGAATTGGTGAGGGCTGGAGGGCTGTGGTAGGGAGCAGCATCCAGGGCCTGTTCCTGGCCCTGAGCTCAGAGCAAGAGCACAGAGTCCTTTTCTCACCAGCTGCCCAAAAGAAGATTCTGGCTGGCCAAGCCCAGTTCCCGGCCCAAGCAGGTGCCCCGGCGTCCGTGGAGGCTGCTGCTGCACCCCGGCCCACGGCCACCCAGCTGACTCGAGACCTGCTGCGGAGCCGTGGCATTGCTGGCCTCTACAAGGGACTGGGGGCCACACTGCTCAGGTGGGAGGCGGGCGGGGTGGAAGCAGCCGAGCCCCCGCGTGCTGCAGTGGGCTTCACCGCCTCTTCTCTGCAGGGACGTCCCCTTCTCAATCGTCTACTTCCCCCTGTTTGCCAATCTGGACCAGCTGGGCCGCCCAGCAGCCGAGGAGAAGTCGCCCTTCTATGTATCCTTCCTGGCTGGCTGCGTGGCTGGAAGCACAGCCGCTGTGGCTGTCAACCCTTGTGATGGTCAGTACCAGACCGGGACCCAGGCTGGGGTGGGGCCAAGCTGGGTTCTGTGCTGAAACTTGTGCCCTTACAGTAGTGAAGACGCGGCTCCAGTCACTGCAGCGTGGCGTCAATGAGGACACTTATTCTGGCTTTCTAGACTGTGCCAGGTGGGCAAGTCCTGGGGCTGGGGCTGGGGTCTGGGGCCTAGATAGTGTGCTGACCTTCCCTCCCCAACAGGAAGATCTGGCAGCATGAAGGCCCCTCCGCCTTCCTGAAGGGTGCCTATTGCCGTGCACTGGTCATCGCTCCCCTGTTTGGCATCGCGCAGGTGGTCTACTTCCTGGGCATTGCTGAGTCCCTTCTGGGGCTGCTGCAGGATCCTCAGGCCTGAGCCCATTACGGAAGAGAAGGGCAGCCAGCCCAGGACTGAGAGAGGGGGCGTCTCTCTCCAGTCTCTCCCACTGGTGGGGGGCAGGGTGTACACATAGGCCCCCATGGGGCTCTGCGGGCACAACTATTGGGATCAATGTCTTATTTATGTAGAAAATGCAGAAATCTGTACATTCCTTAAGCAGACCCAGACCCAGTCCTTCCTAGCCTGAATGCCCCCAGGGACGGAGCTGGTCTCTGGGCTGGGGACTCAGGCCTGGGCTGAGCCAGCTGGACCCTACCCTCATCCACCGAGGTTCTCCTGGTCTATGAAGGGGACCCATCAAACCTATTTATTGAACTTGCTGTGCCCATGTGGCTCTGCCTGTCCTGTCCATCCGTCCACCGTCCCTGCTGCTGTCCTCATCTTGGCCGTCCATGCAGGAATCCTGGAGTGGGTGGAGCTCACACTGAGCGCTGGCTCCTGGGCAAGTGCCACACTGTGGGACCTTCTGGTGTACCCTGCAGCTACCGCCCCAGGCTGGCCTAGGCCTCCTGAAGTCTGTGTGCGTGTGCATGCGTGGTGAGGAGCAAGTGCCTGCCAGTCCTCAGCTGGCGGGGTCCTAGGGAATGGGCCCACCCTGTGTGCTGCAGACCTCCCGCTGACCTCTTCCAGGAATTTGTTTCTTCAGCCAGCTTCTCTCTCTTTTCACCCACACCTAGATTGGGATTGGCTAGGGCCAAGGGCAGACTTGAAGGCCAGTATGGAGGCTGTGGGGGAGTCAGGAGCTGCTGCCCACCCCCCAGGGCCCACCCTACCCTCCTGACCGCACCAGGGAATCCTCCACCCTCCACCCCCCCATGTGAACTGAGGCAGGCTCCTTGCCCTGCCCGCTGTGATTGTGGTGACTGATCCTGATGTGCTGGTGCTGTGTCCCTTAACCCAGCGCCCCTGCGGAGGCCCCTTCCCAGCGACACTACCTGGGGCTCCAGTCTGGGCCCCCGTTTCACGGTTGCTCCTGAGAGCTACCCCTTCCTGTATCTGTACCTTGGAAGCTGCTGCTGCTTACAGAATTATATTTTTTTCTTTTGAAGAGTTTTAAGAAGTTGTAACTTTTTGTGTGTTGTCATGTAAGGATAAATAAATATTCTAAGTAGACACCCCCTCTCTGTATGTCTGTGGGCACGGAAGGGTGGCTTCTCCAAAGCCCAGCTCGCCTGGCCTCCTATTCTGCCGATGGGACAGACCGCAGGTGGGGTCAGCCTGTGACTGCCCTGTGGATCGGCACCGGCACCGGACCGGCACCTCAGCGACTTCCCTAACCTGAGCTTGCGCAGAGCTGGTGTGGCAGCCCTGACCGTCTAGCGTGGGTGGGCCCGGCGGTCCGTAGGATGCCCAGTGACGGCCCAGGCCCCGCCCCTGACGTCACAGGCCCCGCCCCGTCGCGGTCCTCGCCTCCTGCGTGCGAGCTGTGCACTGTGGGAAATTCCCGGGCTCCCAGCGTCCGCACCGGCGCCGCTGCCGAGCCGCGGAGAAGGCGCAGCGCTAGCCAGCCCGACAGACGGCGTAAGGCGGCGGGCACGGCGGAGGGTGGCGGGACGGGGCGCCGGGCCTGGCCGGCGGGGCCAGGTATCCTGTTGCGAAGGTCACTGGGACGCGAGCCCTTGCCCCCCTGGGCTCAGAGGCTCTGGGAGGCAGTGGCAGGGCTCGGGAGGGGCCAGGTGCGAGTCAGAGGTGACAGGGGAACAGCTGCCCTGCAGCTGTGTCCCTTCGGGATGGGCCCTCCAGGGCGCAGGTGTGCGGGGCGGCCGGGGCTCCTAGGGAGTGGGGCAGCGGCTAGGCCTTTCCTCGGGCACCCTCATCACGCTGTGCCCTTCAGGTGACCTTCAGTGTGGTCACTGCGCCTGTTGGGGGATGAGCCGCCTGAGCTGCAGCCTAGAACAGGCCCCCTCCTCCTGTGGGCGAGGGTGTTTCCTCATCCTTCCTGAGGCCCCGCCCGGCCCAGTTGTGGCTGTGGGTCCTCAAGCCGGGCCCCTTCTGCCCCACCTGGGACCCCAGGCGGCAAGGTCTTTCCTACTGTGCAGCACGCACCTTTTCCCAGCCCTCAGGCCCCACGCCGTGTGCTGCCTTAGGCTGTGCCCCAGAGGCAAGCCCAGCCTGGGCTCCACAAGGACACCCTGCCATTGGGCGGGAGGCAGGTGAGCCGCTGAGGGAGGAGTGCAGCAGAAGCTAGGAAGGTGGACGCCCGAGCAGGCAGCACAGGCCTGGGGCTCGCTGCCCGGGGTGGTGCCTCAGTTTCCTGACCCCAGGGCCCTGGTCCTAATGCCTTTGGGTTGTTCTCAACCCTGAGCTTAGCTTAGCTTAGCTTAGCTTAGCTGCACCATTTCTCCACCAAGACCTTGGCCAGGCCACAGCTCAGGGCAGCCTAGCACCCCTGGGAAACAACAAGGTGCCCAAGTGGGGTACAGGGTAGGTCTCTGCTTCGTGTCCATGCACCCTGTCACGCTGACCACGTGCTCCTGCAGATCTTAGGGGTGGGTGCAGCAAGCTCTGGGCAGGACAGGTTCAGAGAGGGAGCAGTGGCCTCTGGCTAGTTCCATCCCGCTCCTCTCACTTCAGTTTAATCCACATCCCATGCCTGTGTCGCTTCAGGGTCTACTCTGGGAGCAGACAGGCTGATGGAGGCCGTATCTTGTCAGAGGAGGTCAGGGCCTACGGGAGCTCCTAAGCCAGTGCTCCTGGGGAGGCCAGGGACAGGATGAGTCTACAAGGGGCAGGGTGTGGAGATGCATGAGGGTCCTCCTCCCTTGCCACGTCCTTACTTGTGTCCCCCTCCAGGCCCATATGATACCCAGGGGCGAGCTGTCCTGAGATACCGCTGTCAGCCACCTGCCTGTCCTACACGCCTGCCCAGCCACCAGCACCACCACCATGGAGTCCAGGGCAAAGTCTGCCAGCAGTCCCAAGCCAGACACCAAGGTGCCTCAGGCTACCGCCGATGCCAAGGCCAACCCAGCTGCTGATGGAAAAGCCCCCTCAACCAAGGCCGGGAAAAAGGAGGCCCAAGCCGAGAAGCAGGAGCAGGCGGCAGTCCCTGCCGCCAAGAAGGCCTCAGCCAAGGCTGACCCTGTCCTTCTCAACAACCACAGCAACCTGAAGCCAGCCCCCACAGCTCCTGCTGTCCCCAGCAGTCCCGATGCAACCCCAGAGCCCAAGGGTCCTGGGGATGGTGCAGAAGAGGACGAGTCCACCACCAGGGGCCCAGGGGGCCAAGGTCCTTGGCCCTGTGAGAACTTCACACCCCTGCTGGTGGCTGGGGGTGTGGCTGTGGCCGTGGTAGCCCTGATTCTTGGTGTGGCCTTCTTGGCCCGGAAAAAATGATTCCTTGATGCTTGGTGTCCAGGGGGCACATAGCCATTTCCTGTACAGACCTGGGAGCTAGTGCATGCGGTTTACAGTATCTATCTATATCTACACACATACATCATATACATATATGTACACTCCTCCCCCATGTACACAACAGGAGAGACTGACAGTGATCCACCTCTGCGGAGCTCAGCACAGTCCCCTCCAAGCTCCAGGGCACAAGCCTGGGCTCTGCGGCCCACAGGGTGGGGCAGAGAGCCCTGCCTGGGCAGGCCAGCCAGCAGGGATAGCGAGGAAGGAAGGGACAGACCCTGTATGGCCGCCTGCTGGTCTCCGAAGGCCCAGTGGCCAGGTGGACTGGCCCTGTGGGTCCCTAAAGGGTGTGACAGTTCATATCCTGATCATGCTCTGGTCCGACACGGGTGCTGCCTTGAGGTGAGCAGTCTGTCTGCAGAGCCGCCTCTACCCACTGTCTGTGGCTGGGGGAAATGACACCTTGGGGACTGGTCTTGGCAAGGGCTCCTGAAGTTCCCCTTTTTCAGCTTGTGCCCCAGTGGAGCTCTGCTACTAGGAGCATGCCACAGTTCCTGGGGAATGTTGAAAGCCTGGCAGGGAGGCAGGGATCCAAGGCAGATCTCCCCTGCCTGCCATATCTGCGAACACCCCCACCCCTCCTAGCTGCACCCGCATCCCCGTCCAACAAGCGTATAAATGCAATAACACAGGTAGAGTAGAACTGCTTGGTGGGAGGCCGTCACCCACTACCCACCACCTGCAAGGAGACTGTTGCACAGTCCTCCTCCTGTGCCTGGCCCTGGCCCATACCTGGCAGAGTGGCAGCAGGCAGGCTTCCCAAAGTGGTGGTGGCCACTGTGGGAATAATGTCTGCACTCAGCCACCACCGCAGGAATCCTGGGCCTGGGAAGAGGCTGAGTCTGAAATAAACTATTTTCAAAAGGCTGGCCTGGTGTCCTCACCTGTGTGCGCTAGGAGGAGCAGAAGCTTCTACCCCTGGTGGGATATGGGTACACAGGTCAACATCTACGATTCACAGGCAGCAGGCAAGAAGTCCCAGGTCCCTAGTGGGTCTACCCACAGCCTCACTGAGCTTTGCCTTTCCCAGAGGCCCCTTCCCTGCAGGCCCCAACTCCAAAAGGACACCAGGCCTGCAGGACAAACCCCAGGTTTGGGCTGCTGGCTATGCAGCACAGGGCAGAAAGCTCTTCTCAGCCCTCTGGGAGCTCCATCCTTGAGGGAAACAGAGGACCCTGCAGCAGGTAACCCTCTTCCCTGGCTCTCTGAGCCTAGCATTGGATCTGAGGGATGAAGCTCATGCCAGGCCCAGGAGTGGTCTTTGGGCTCCACTCGAGGTGTGTCAGGATGGTGGGTGGGGCTCCCCAACCCCTTCCTAGGTCACCTTGTAGCTGGTAGAATCTCACAAAGCTGCCTCTCCTTCCTGCCCCACCTGGTACCCACCCTGCCCAGAACAGCAGTCCCCTCCACACGAGCTTCGCATGGCTGTGGGCAGCTGCCACAGAAGAAACACCAAATGGACGGTGGTCCTCACCAGGCTGTCCTCACCTGCCTTCTCACGTCTAGAAGGCCTCTAACTGCTGCCCAACCCGGGTCTGGCTACTCAAGGGGAGGGGGAGTGCTGTACCACACAGGAGTGGTGCCATTCTGTGCCTGGCGGGTATCTCAACCCCTTCTACCCTCCAGACATCTCTCCCATTCCATCTGTCCTGTGGTTTGCACTTCAAAATAGATAACTATAGTCTCAGCACTTTGGGAAGCTGAGGCAGGAGGATTCAAGTGCAAGGCCAAACTCATGACAATCCTCCTGCCTCTGGGATTACAGGCATGAGCCACCACATCAGGCATTGTGATGTGTGATAGCAGGGATCAGACTGAACTTGGGACCTTGTGCTTTCGAAGCAGATGCCGGAACCACTGAGCTGAATCCCTGGCCCTTGTTCCCATATTTGTCCATGGACATTTGGGGTGTTTTCGTCTATGGGTACTTGTGAATGTGGGTGTACAACCTCCCGGAGACTCTTCTTGCTTCTGGGTGTGCCCAGCAGTGGCACTGCTGCTCCTTCACAGCAAGTATGCTGCACAGTGGGAGCCTGTGAGTGCCCCAGATTCTGCCAGTCTCAGTAAGAGCCCTGGCCTTCTCGCTTGGCTCCACTGTGCCAGCTCCAGTCACCATCTGGATCGCACTGTCAGTCATGCACATCTTCCTCTTTGCCCCAGAGCTTCTGTGTCTGCTGGCTGGAAAGCCTTCACCTGATCCTGGGAATTTCTATGCATTCTGCAGCCTAAGCTATTGCCTCCAGGGCATCACAAACTCTCACTTCACATCTAGAGCAGAGGTTGCAATCTGACCCTGCACCTCTGAAACCATGGTTAGGAGGCCACCCTGTCTGCTCCAGTCCAACAGCTGGAGCTCACAGTGGCCTGATCGCCAGGAGCTGAGGTGCAGATTGCAGTGTCTCCCACTCAGGACACCCAGTGGCTCCTGCCACTCCACGTGGCGATGCTGTCTCTTATAGCCCTTCCTTAAGAGCATCGCCTACTCTGAGCTGCACTTGCACCTGCCGCATGCCACCGTCACTGTCACTGAGTGGCTCACCCATAACCCTTTTCTCCATTTCTTTTAAGTTTCCCACTCAGTTCAGCTCCTGGGGACCCTCCCAGGGAAATGTCAAAACCTAGTGGCTCACATCCCTGAGGCTCACAGTTTCAAAGGTCCCCAAACTTGACTAACACAAGGACTCTTCCAAATGAAAAAAAAAAAAAAAAAAAAAACTCTGATACAACAAAGGCTGGTTTAAGTTATTTTTATTATAGAACAACTTTTAAGATATAAGCAAATACTAGATAAAAATACTCAGTACATTAAAAAGCACACATGTGCTGTCAAATCTAAAACAGATGATACTCTGTCAGGGATGGAGGCATCTGTGCCCTGGACAGTGTTGGAGGGAGTCTCTGCCTCACAGTGAAGGCCAGGGAATGCTCCCACATCCTCAGAGCAGCACTGATCGGCACCAAGATCCGGCTCTCTCCAGGTCTCATTTCTTTCTTTAATCTTATCAACTTGTGTTGCAGTGCCTCACGGGAGACTTAAGCCTGCAGTACTGCCCCCATTCCCATCCACTATATCCCAAGACTAAAGACTCTTATGGCGGGCCGGGGAGTTAGCTCAGTGGTTCCGGCGCCTGTCTCGCAAGCGCAAGGACCCGGGTTCGATTCCCCGGTAACCACATAACAATACTGGGCGTGGAGACCCACACCCAGCAGCAACCGGTACCACATACCACAGTGCCGGGCGTGGTGGCTCACGCCTGTAATCCCAGCACTCGGGAGGCAGAGGCAGGAGGGTTGTGATGTGAGTTGGAGGCTGAGCTCAGGGCCAGCCTGAACCACAAAGCGAGACCCTATCTCAAAAAACCTAAAAAAAAAAAAAAAGACTCTTATGGCCATTTCCTTCTGTTAACAGACATATAGGAAGACAGGCTTGGTTATATCTGGCAATCTTAAGGCTGGGGCCTGAGTCAAAGCTTCTTTGATCTATTAAATGTTCTTTCCTGGTCAGCTTTTTAGAAAGCAGGTTTCTCTCCTCTAGGTAGCTTTATATAGGGGTGTGGTCATGAGAAATTTGAGATCAAGAGAGGGCAGACTCCCGCTGTCCCTAGAAATTCTTACTTGGTGCCAGGTGGTTCAAGTTGGGAGGGCACAGGCAGCTTGCTTTGGTTTTATGCCCGTGGGCCATTACGCAGCTTATATATTTGTCGTCATTATCAGCAAACTTGTTTCTTTTTTGGAGGGATACCTCATATGTAGTCCTCTGAAGTATATGAAGGAGCTCCTTGTTCCCCTAATAACATTCCTCTTGGAGTGGGGTTGCCAGAAAGAGATCATCTATGTACTGCAGCAGGGTGTAACTCTCCCCTGGCTGCTCCCTGGGTTGGCCCCTTTTCCATGCCCACTTTTATGTCAGCCCCAGGCCATCCAACTGGCAAGTAGTGGCCACCCACTACAGTCTCTTGGGCCCAGGGTAGCCACAGTCCATGGCTTGGTTCCCACCTTTGAGGACAATGTACTGTGGGCCATAGGCCAAGCCAGGGGAGGGCAGCACCCGGTGCACTGTCTCTCTCTGCTTTCTCTGGTGCTTTGAAATGAAAAGATGACCAATGCTTTGTCCCTTTACACTTGGCAGGTGCAGCTGGGATCAACTTGTGAAATAAGACTCTTCCCAGTTTGAAGGATATAGAAACTCACATTGGACCTCTTTTCTGCCTATGACACACCTCTTAGATCACAAAGATGGCCTCTTTTCTGGGACTCCAGTGGGTCTACAGATAATCACATGATTTTTGGAATGGGCCAGCGGACGGTGTCACTACTGAATGTTCGGCTCCTGTATCTATCAGGGAGTCAGTCCATCAACTGGCCTGGTACTTCTACTGTGACCATGGGCTCCTGGAGCCTAAGGAAATAGAGCTTGGTCTTACCTAGTCCTTATAGCCTTGAGGCTCTATCAACCCAGTGAGGCCAGCATCTGGCGTTTCTTAGGGGTGATAGTGTTTTGTAGGTGGCCTCCTAGTTTTAGAATTTTTATCATCTCTGTCATCACTTCTGGACACTCATTTTTCCAGTGCCTGTACTCTTCATATAACATACACTGACCCCAATCTTGACTGGCAGATGCCTGCTCAGTTTGGCTTGTTTTATCCACATTTAGCCTCTTACCCCTTAGTACCTTCTGCCTTTTTCCCTGTGAGTGCTGCTGTTAATAGATCTGCTTTCTCTTTGAGACTCCTGCTGGCTCTGGCTTTGCTTCCTGGTCATGGTTAGTGTGTTAATGTGTATTTTGATGGCCACTTATAAATCTGTGGGATTCGTGCTGTTTTCTCTTTTCCTTGAAGAGTCATCACAGCAGTGTAAGTTTAAGATCATATGTGGCATCCTCAGCATCGCAGGGGTAGAGGTGGTCATCCTCATCATCATCACATGGAAGGAGGACAGCCAAGCAGATCTCTGTCTCACAACAGTCACAAGTATCTTACCATAAGTAGGGCCATAGTCAAGTGAGTCATGTCTGGATTATATTTAGCCATAAATCAATGTAAAAAAATTGGTCAGTGTGCCCTACTCATTCTCTGTCTCTGCTCCAACTGTTTTCTTATCTATAGTCACTTGAGCTGCCACCTAATATCAAAGATGGGCTAATCTATTTTATAGAGTTCTCAAACTCTAGGGGTCAACTTTACTCCATAGTGCTCTATAATCCTCTTTTAAGGTTTTTTAACACATATTTTAATCAGATAGGTTTTGACAGTTTTTTTCCCCTATTATGTTGTGACACAAATCACTTTTTTTTTTTTTTGAGACAGAGTCTCCCTTTTGTACTTCAGGCTGGCCCTGAGCTCAGCCTTGAACTCACAGCAGTCCTTCTGCCTCTGCCTCCTGCTGTATGTAGTTACTGGGGAGTGAACCCAGGCCCTTGCAGTTGGAAGGCAGGTACTGGAACCACTGAGCTAAATCCCAGGCCACAAATCACTCTCTTAAAGCACTTTTGTTTCAAGAACAACCTGAGCTCTACCTAACTAATAAGCAACTGTTTGTACTCTTTTGATAAACTACTGTCACAAGCTTTCTCTCAACATATGTAAGCTTTTTAGTTTTGTCATTTCCCAGAGCCCAGGCTGAGACTGTGTTAAGAAGGATATAGAATATTATGACATTTGCTTATAAATTAGCTATTGATTAAACTGGAAGTCTAACCTAGGCTTATGTGACTTGCTAGATGAAACTTTGGCTAGCATGTGGAAACAGTGCTCCCTATGCCCCTGGTCGCAGTTGAGGCCTCAACGCTCAGTGACTTTGTTGTGCCTTTGACAGTAAGATGACACTGCAACTGAGAACTTTATGACTCTTGGGAGCCATTTTCCCAGAACCAACCTTAGCTAAAGAAAACATAAGTTGGGCCAGGGATTTAGCTCAGAGGTTCCGGCATCTGCCTGGCAAGCACAAAGTCCAGAGTTCGATCCCTGGTAACTACATACCACAATGCCGGGTGCGGTGGCTTATGCCTGTAATCACAGCATTGGGGAGGCAGAGGCAGGAGAATTGTTGTAAGCCTGAGGCTGGCCTGGGCTACATAGTGAGTTCAGGGCCAGCCTGAACTTCAAAGTGAGACAATGTCTCAAAAAAAAAAAGAAAGAGGGCCGGGAGTTAGCTCAGTGGTTCCGGCGCCTGTCTTGCAAGCGCAAGGGCCCGGGTTCGATCCCCGGTAACCACATACCATACTGGGCATGGAGACTCACCCCAGCAGCAACCAGTACCACATACCACAGTGCCGGGCGTGGTGGCTCACGCCTGTCATCCCAGCACTCGGGAGGCAGAGGCAGGAGGATTGTGATGTGAGTTGGAGGCTGAGCTCAGGGCCAGCCTGAACCACAAAGCGAGACCCTGTCTCAAAAAAAAAAAAAAAAAAAAAGAAAAGAAAGTGTGGTCATGCTTCTCAGAGTGGACAGTGCAGATGAAATCAAGTACCTGAAATGGAGGAGCTGGGACATGGTGTTTTGTCTTTGTTCTTTGAAGTTTTTTGTGTTTTCCAGAAACAGTCTTCTCTGTTGGATGTGACATTCTCATCTTTTTGTTGTTACACAGGGAGTAAGAGTTGAGGGGATGGGTGCTGTTTTTCATGGTCTTTATCCTCCAGCACATGTGGGCAGTGTGGACCCTTAATCAGGAGAAAGTTGCTCAAGAGTGGCCTACCTAGCACAGGGGGATGGGAGAACTAGCATTTGTTGCATTGACTGGTGAAAGCCTGAACTCAAATTTATAGGAATTATGAAGAAACTCTGAAGAGGTATGGCTCAAAGAGGAGGAGGAAGATAGACAAGAAGCTCAGTTAATAAAAGAAGGCATGAAGTCCAGTCCCACATAGTGGTCCAGGAGTCAGACAGGCACTGCTTAATTTCCGAAGCCTTTTCAGTTAGCTTTTGTTGCACCTCACACTGTGTCTGAACTAGTTCATATAAAAACAACATTCTCCTTGGAAGGTACATCAGCTGTCTCTTTCAGCTGTGAGATCTAGGCCCTAGTGATTTTAGAGGGTGATGCCACCAGGGATTCTGTCTGGGTTTATAAGACAAGAATGAATCTAGCAGTTTCTTGGAGGCTGTCAGAGGGATTTTTGGATAGGGAATAGTAGTAGGATATCAAGGTAGCCAGACTTGGAATCTCCACCCCTGTGGGCTGTGGCGACACCCAGACCAACAAGCAGAGGCATTAACCGTGAGGCTCTACATTGTTGGACCGAGGCTCTAACTGCAACAGCAAGGCTCTGGTTTCTCGGGGCAATGTCTATTTTTGGACTGAGGTACAGCAGTGTGCAGGTGCCAGTCCAGTTAGTGGAGAGGCAGGAGCAGGGGGAAGTGCCCCAAAGTGAGAAAACACCGCGGCTGGTGAGCAGAGCTGGTTGTGGATGTTAAAGAGGCGTGTGTGTTTGGTTTTCTCCTTGCCAGACACCCAGATTACCTGCCAGGGCAGCACCTGGCAGGATAAATGACTGGTGCCCAGTGTTCTGTTTTCCCACTGTAGAAAGAATCCACTGTGAGGAGTGGTTACGCGTAAGCAAGAGGAAGCAATCTGAGTGGGAGATTCATCACAAGGGTCCATGGATATACTGTCATGCAGGGAAGAGGTGCCCACTGCTATAAGTAAAATACACAGGAGTACATAGAAATGCAGGGTGTTTAGCATCCTCCCTATCAACTGTTAATATATGCACTTTGTTTTGGACAGGGTCTTGCTTTTATAGTTCAGGCTGGGTCTGAGCTCAGCCTTGAACTCAGAGCAATCCTTTTGCTTCTGCCTTCCGAGCACTGGGATTACAGGTGTGAGCCACCATGCCCAACACTGCTATGTGGTTCTGGTTGCCGGTGGGTGTGAGTCTCCATGCCCGGCACTGTTGTATGTGGTTACTGGGGATCGAACCTGGGCCCTAGAACTTGCAAGGCGGGTGCCGGAACCACTGAGCTAAATCCCCAGCCCTGGGAAATAGTTTCTCATGGGCTGGCCTCTCAGCTGGGGTTTGGCCAGAGCAGCAAGGTTATAAAATAACCACAGAAAATCTCAAATGGACTGAATCCCATAGGTTCCAGTGGGTGGCTCCCACGTGGAGAGCAATTCAGAGCAGGAAAATGGAATACTGATGGAGCTGGAATGTGAGCTTAATGAAGCGGGCTCTGGGGAGGTCACTGGCTCTTTCCCTGCACATATAATTGAGGCCGGAGCGGGATGGAGGTTCTATTAGACACCAAGAGACTTGGGCACCTCCTGGGTAACAACCAATTAAAGCTGGGCCATCGCCCACCCGAGTGGAGGTGGGGAGACCAAACCAGGGGTGATAAAGGCGAGGGGGGTTGATGGTGGCTGAGCCTGCTCTGAGCTGCTGGTGGGAAAGGCCTCTACTCATCCCTAAATATGCCGACCAAGCCCAGAAAGGACCTTGGCTTTCCCACTCGCAGTGGGCAGGACATTCAGGTGTGTTCTGTAATCTTGGACAGACTGAGGGTAGGAGGGTAGATTACTTGGGATCTCCATGAAAAAGGAGCAGGCAATATTATCTCCGGGTTTCGCAGGGTGAAATCAATTTCCCAGTCCTGAGTTGAACAAAAGCCCTGAGACTGATGTGCAGGAAAAGGAAGGAGCCTCAGAAAACTCTGAGCTATGATTACGTGGCAGACAGAGCTTTGAGCAGTGAGGGTTTCAAGAAGGGTTTTTCAGAAGGAAAAGCAGGTAAGTGGCTCAAGCATTCACATTAAGGGTCTGTGGCCTGTCTGAAAACTGTCATGAAAGGATGAAAGGATGGCATGGGGTTGCAAAGTGGGAAGAAGGAACTTTCCCTGGCTTAGCAATGATCCCTTTCTGGTACTGAGAAGGGTGAAATACTGACCCTTTGTGGAGGGGGATTTCTATGAGAAGGGTAAAGAGCTGAAGAAGGTGAAGGGTGGAAAGAAAGTGTAAGACGCAGAAGACACGAGTCTCTGAAGATTATGGTAAGAGTAAAGGGCAAGCGAGGCATGCTGCATCATTTTAAATGTTTTTAGGAGCATGAAGGCTGCTTTGGCAGCCACCTGTAGGAATGATAGCCAGCCTAAGGTGATGGGGTCCTGTTTTGGACAAGAATGTGGTCAGACACAGACCTTGTGTCAGAACCCTCACTGTACATCTCCCGTGTTATACTGTACAGAGACTGAAGAGTTGAGGAAGGTTGGAAGGGCCAAAGTCGGGGCGTCTTTAGGCCCTCTGAAGGACCAAAAGGATGAGTGAGGGAAGGTCTTGTGATCTAAGGCCTCAGGCAGTTCTCCCTTTTTGAGTTTGTAGAGGGGTTAGTGACAAACACAAAGCCAGGAACCCAGAGACAGTTATTCTATTACGCCAAGAAAGGAGAGGAGTTGCTGTTTGGTGGTAGGGTTAGGATCTGGAGGTCAGGTGGACATGGTCAGAGGTAGGCTCAGGTGTATCTGTGGAGCATAATGCCTACAGAGGTGATGAATGGGAAAAGAGCCGGCCTTAGAAAGAAATGTGCAACATCCCTTTATATCTAGATGCCATAATAATAAGACAGTGTCTTTACAGGAAACTCACAGGAGGGGCTGAAGAGAGGTAATCTACACACTGTATGAGATGGGAGGAAAGAGATGCAAGGAAAGCAAATCACGAATAAGGGCCTAATGAAGTAAGAGGTGGCTGTCTTGGTAACCTTTTTTTTTTGACATAGGTTCTCGCTTGGTAGTTCAGGCTGGCCCTGAGCTCAGCCTCAAACTCACATCACAATCCTCCTGCCTCTGCCTCCCGAGTGCTGGGATGACAGGCGTGAGCCACCACGCCCGGCACTGTGGTATGTGGTACTGGTTGCTGCTGCCGTGAGTCTCCACGCCCAGTACTGCATGTGGTTAACCGGGGATCGAACCCGGGTCCTTGCACTTGCAAGACAGGTGCCAGAGCCACTGAGCTAAACCCCTGGCCCACGATGTCTCGCTTTTAAAGAGGAATAGGGTAAGTAGGGGTGACTAAGACTGAGTGTGGGAGAAAGTGCTGACACAATTGACACCAGACTGGGTGGTTTTTAAAGGTCTGGAGACTTCTCCATCAATTCCACAGCAGTTACTAGGGCCGGAAAGACTGTTCCTTAGAAAGAAAGAAGGGTGGAATATGAAATGAAATGAATCTTGAAATGATCTGAAGGGGATGGATTTATCCTCCAATGTTAAGAGATGCTTGAAATTCGGCACCTGAGATGTCATGGGGCCTCTCAGACCTTTGGTCAGCTTCAGTCTTCCACAGCCAAGCCAAGAAGGTGTGGGAACGAGCCAGTCAGGGGCAAAGGGAGAACAAAGGATTTAGAGGGGAGGGGGTTACTAGGGTTGGTCTGGGGAGGAGTTACTGCCATGAGGAATTTAAGAGGGGCAGAGAGAGTATGGTCATGCATCTTAGAGTAATCGGTGCAGATGTAATCAAGCTTCCTGGAACTGAGAAGCTGGGAGATGGTATCTTGTCTTTGTTCTTTGAGTTTTCCTGTTATGTTTGGCAGGAAAGGTCTTATCCATCTGGCAAGACACAGTCCCCAGTAGAGGTTCCACCTGAGAGTCACCTGAGCGACCAAAGGACACTGGGGCAACACTGTGTGGTTATGTACTCAAGAAGACAGCGGTGAGTAGGTGGTGCCCCTGATGCGGAGGGTTCGGAGTTAAGTCTGGTTAGGAACTGCTGGGCAGAGAGGAGCGCTAGTGTTTCAGGCAGAGGCAGGAATACTATAAAAGTAACCAGGAAAGATTCAGGTGAAAGTAGCCAGAGCGGCAGGAGGCTTAAGGTCTCAAACCCTGCTTCAGCCCCACAGGACAGAGGTCCCTCCCATATATCCCTGGATGGCAGCAAGAGTGAGCTTACAGATGGGAAATGAAGTGGACACAGCCCACATTCCCAGTGTTCCTGACATTCACAGCCTCCCAAGGCCAAATGCAGCTTCAAGGTCACTCCTGCCCCTGCTCCTTCCCTGCCATTTACCATGAGAGGCAGCAGGCACAGATGTCCCAGCTGCCCCATCGGGCATTGGTGCCTATGCCTCAGTCAGAACTCAGATGCAGCCCTGAGCCAGGCCTTGGGATGAGGTGTGGCACAGCAGACTAGGAGAGGGGTACAGATGGACACTCCATGATTTCAGGTTTCCCACCTGAGACCTCTAGCCCCCAGCCTGGGACCCTTTCCAGGCCCTTGCCCAGCACTCTCTGCAGCATCTCCACCATGCCAGGCATCCAGTTGAGTCCTTGAGGTCAGCCTTGAGGGTGCTACTCAGGAAGATGGGGCAACTGCTTCTGCAGGTCTGGTGGGCCAGGGGCTCCTCTGTCACTGGCCTAGACAAAAGGAAAAGGCCAGTGGCAGTAGAGGTGGTGTATGCCCCAAAGGCACTGTGTCCGGAACTTAGTCACTCTGGCTGGTGCCAATCATGTCACTCTCTTGGGTGGAGGAACAGTCCTGGTGGCAGCAGGACACGAGGAGTGGCTCACTTCCCTACTCATCTGCTCAGTTCAGAGCCTCCCTATTCTCTCCAGCCCAGCCATAAAGGATGAAAGCTTACCTGCTGGCTACCCCAAACACATCCAGGGTCAAACACAGGCAAAGAAAAATTGCATCAGATGGGTTCTTGGCCCAGACAACCTTGACTTTCCAACACAACCCAGCACGTCAGTGGCATCCTCATCTTGCCTCCATTCCTGGAATGGGCCTGTCTGTTTACGGTGGCCTCTCCCGGACGGCCCTCTCCGCTTCTCACCTTCAGACAGACCAAATCCACCCTGGAAGCTTGCTGAGCAGGGAGGGAGTCCTTGTCCACCAGGCTGCCGCTGGTGGTGCGCAGGGTCTGCGTCCCAGACTCACGCTGAGGCTCAGGTCTGGTGCGAAGTCAAGGGACCAAACTGTCAAGGGACACAGCGGCCCTGCGATTGGTCCGCCGAGCACGTATGCCAAAGTCCTTCCTGGGGCCACGCGGCCCAGCGGTACAGCCAAGCGGAGCCGGGTGAACCACTGGAGGGAAAGCACCGCTCAGGACCTTCGCGAAACAGCCGGCCCCTGGCCACGCCCCCGACGCGCGTCCCCGCGCACGCTCCGCCCCCACGCACGCCCCGCCCCCACGCACGCACGCCGGGTGTGCACGCACGCCCCTCCCGGCGCGCGGGCGAGTGGGTCGGCGGCCATGGCGTCGGAGCGCGCTCCTAGCCGGCCTGCCTGTCTGCTGGTGGCCAGCGGCGCAGCGGAAGGTGAGGTGCTCGGAGCTGCTGCCTGAGCGCTCTGCTCGGGTGGCACCTCAGGCAGCCGCATGGGCCTGGGCCGGAGGAGGCACGCCCGCGCCGCACCTGAGGGGCCGTTCCTGGCGCTGCAGGCCTGCGTTGCAGCTGCTGTGGGAGGAGTCCAGGTTCTATGTCCCTGTTTGCGGGGCGCTCTGTCTGGGTCCCAGCCCCAGCTTCTCGCGGAAGCGCTCGGGAAGGGCCCGGGGTACCGCACTGGCCCGCCCTCCTTGTCCCCGGCATATGTCCCGTGCCTGGCTGGAGACGAGGCGGCACGGCTCACACTTCCCCCAGAAGATGCCTGGTTTCCATGTGGGCCCACTCGGGAAAGTGATCAGCGTGTGGCCCTGTTTTGAGATGGAGTCGGGGCTGGAACCCAGGGCTCTACATGTGTGCTGCTCCCTGAGTGTGGGCGAGGGAGAGGGTGTCCTAGCGTCGTGGCCTGTCCGGCTCCAGACTGTCCACTCCCCGTGCAAATGGCTGGCAATGAACGTGCCTTAAGATGAAAATGAGGTTCAGGAATTGGTCGCCCAGTTAAACCAATGAGGACATCTGGTAACATAGAAGGTGACACAGGTCAGTGCTCCTGGGAGTCCGGGCTCAGCGCTGTGGTCTCCTGGAGCCTCCAGGACTGGGCAGGCCTGGTTCCTTTCAAAAGTTCTTTGGTGGCAGAAAGATCCTGGGAACAACGTGGTGGAAGAGGCAGAGTCCCAGAGCCTCTGGGAGGAAGGGCTGGTCCTTCCCAGGGTGTGCAGAGGGCTCAGGACACCCTGTGCTGTCCAGCTGCCACTTCACAGCTCCTTTTTTTTTTGAGACAGGGTCTCACTTAGTGGTTCAGGCTGGCCCTGAGCACAGCCTCAAACTCACAGCACAGCAAACCTCCTGCCTCTGCCTCCCGAGTGCCAGGATTACAGGCGTGAGCCGCCATGCCCTGTGGCACTGTGATATGTGGTACTGGTTGCTGCTGGGGTGAGTCTCCACGCCCAGTATTGTTATGTGGTTACTGGGGATTGAACCTGGGTCCTTGTGCTTACAAGACAGGCGCCGGAACCACTGAGCTAACTCCCCGGCCCCACAGCTCCATTTCTGTGGACTGAGGCCTTGCTCTCTGCCCTTCCCCAAATACGGGTACCGCGGACACGGGTGCTGAGTGGATACTTGTGCGTAAGGGAACCCCACACTTGGGTTTGCCTGTGGAGACCTGTGGACGAGGCGGGGTGGGGTTATGTGGAGAGCTGAGGGGACTGGATTCTGCCCAAGTCTGGCCAAGGCCTGAAGGTGAAGTCCCAGGCTGGAGACAGCCTGAGCTGGTATGGTAGACCTCCTCTGACTTCCCTCAGGTTTCAGCTTTTCGGACCTGCTCTAGGTTACAACGGACAGCCTGCTCCTGAGGGTGGATCTGGAACCAGGAGAGCCCCCAAGGACGGCTGCCCTGTCACACCTGTCCCTCTTCTGTAGGTGTGTCGGCCCAGTCCTTCCTCCACTGCTTCACACTGGCCAGTGCTGCCTTCAACCTGCAGGTGGCCACCCCGGGGGTAAGTGCAGTCCTGCCTCTAGTGCACACTTGGGGTTCTCACCTCTTTGGGCTTGAGGTTAGGAGGCGGGGTTTTCTCCTTCGACTGAGCTGGCTTGAGGTGAGGGTTCTGCATCCAGAACTAGCTCCATCCTGGTTCTGGTCCCTGTCCCTGGGATCTGGCTTGACTGGTACAAAGGAGGCCTTTTTTACTGTGGTCCATGCTTCTGCAGTGTCAAGTCGGAAGCGGGATTCAGTCTAGTGGGACTAACAAGCATCTCTAGTGGAAAGATTTCTGTACCATCTGGGGTAGACACTTGCCACAAAGACACAGTGTGTGTACATGACTTTGCATGTTTGGTTTGTTTTTGTTTAGGAGCTGTGAATTGAACCCAGGGCCTTATACATGCTACATTAGTGCTCTACTGCTGAGCCATATCCCCAGCCCATTTTGCACCCTTTAAAGTCATCTCCAAGATGGGTGGGCCAGTGCTTGCCACTTTTATAAGACTGGACCCATATCATTGACCCCAGTGCTCACCTTGGCCTTTGTACTCTGCCCCACAGGGGAAGGCCATGGACTTTGTGGACATTACTGAGAACAGTGCACGCTGGATTCAAGACTTCCGCCTCAAGGCCTACGCCAGCCCTGCCAAGTTGGAATCTATTGATGGTGGGCCAGGGCACATTCCTTCTGGGGCAGCATTCTCCTCTCTGGGATGGGGTGTGTCAGACCCTGGAGCATCAAGGGCTGCAGGGCATGTCCCAAGTTGGAATCTGTTGATGGTGGGCCAGGCACATTCCTTCTGGGGCAGCATACTCCTCTCTGGGATGGGGTGTGTGCGACCTGGAGCATCAAGGGCTGCAGGGTATGTCCCCATTCTGACCCTGCAGGTACCTGGGGCTTGCCATGAAACTCTGCGACTCCAGTGCAGCTTTGGTTCCTATCCCAGGCCCTGTTTCCCCAGCTCCTCTGGGGAGGGATAGATCAGCTATTCCCGGGAGCTCCTTAGGGTGTAGAACAGTGACACATGATGCCGTCTGGCTGGTTCCTGTGGGAAGTCTGCCCTGGTTTTGCCTTTGGGACTGACTAGTGGGCTTCCGGCCTGTGGTCTCTCTCCAGGTGCCCGCTACCACGCCCTGCTGATCCCCAGCTGTCCTGGGGCCCTTGCTGACCTGGCCAACAGTGGGTCTCTGGCCCGCATCCTGCAGCACTTCCAGTCTGAGAGCAGTAGGTCACAAGAACTAGGGGACAGTCTGGCTGGGCGGGTAGAGTTGGGTGGCTGATTCAGGTTTAGAGTTGGGCACACCTTGTCATTTCAGCAGCTAGCTGGCCTTGTATAGAAAGCTACATAATCCTGCCTGGCTAGTGGACAAGTTTGTGTGCCACTTACGCAGGGTGCAACCCTAAGTGTGCTTTATGTTCCTCCAGCCCTGGTTTGTTCTTTGTTTTTTTTTCTTGAGACAGGGTCTCACTTTGTAGTTCAGACTGGCCCTGAACTCATTATGTAGCCCAGGCCAGCCTAGAACTCACAGCAATCCTCCTACCCCTGCCTCCTGAGTGCTGGAATTACAGGTGTGAGCCACCATGGCCGGCAGTGTGATAATGTGGGTACCTGGATCAAACTCGGGACCTTGCGCTTGCTTGCCAGGCAGATTCCAGAACCCCTGAATTAAATCCCCGGCCCCTAGCCCTGGCTTTTGAGGGTGCTGGTAGCTATTCCCTCCTTGGCCCCTGTGGGGGTCTGTGGGCACACATTGCCCATTGTGATGAGTGGGATACTTGCAGGGAGCAGCACATAGACAGGCAGCACCCTTTGTTGGGGAGAACAGTCTCTCCCCAGGCAGCTACCTCATCCTGGGGAACCCACACATTTCAGGCAGCATATGAAGAGGTACCAGTGACCCTGCTGCAAGGCTGGTTCACTGCCTGGGTGCTTGTCTCACCTGCATAGCGGCCTCCTCTCTGCACCAGGATGCCCCGTAGAGAGAGTCAGTGCCAGGTGCCTGCATCTCTGCCCCAACCCTGGAGTGACCTGGCCCCTAACAAATCTGGCATTGAAGCCCACCTAGAGAGGTTGGTGGTCACTGTGCCAGTGGCAGGGTGTGGGTACATGTGCCCAGGCTGGCCACCCAAGCCTCAGATTGCTTTACTTTCAGAGCCTATCTGTGCCATTGGCCATGGTGTTGCTGCTCTGTGCTGTGCCACCAGTGAAGACCGGTCCTGGGTGTTCCACGGCTATAGCCTGACAGGGGTGAGTGTCTTGTGGATGGGCCAGAATCTTCAGTCAGATTCTCACAGTACTGTGACCCTGCTGTCCCTGTATCCAGGGCCACTGTCCCGACTGAGGATGTGTTCAGTGTGACAGGTGCTGAGCACACACAGGTGAAGGCATCCACTGCAAGGCTCACCCTGAGCTACCAGCCCGTCTGTCACCTGGGTGCCCTAGTGCTGGGGGAGCAGTCCCTCTCTGTCTGTAGTGGCATCAGGACCACCAGTTGAGGAGGGCTAGCTAGCTTTACCTGATCCCTGGGTTTCTGCCTGAGAATCACACTCCATATGGTCCCCCTCCTCTTTTCCACGTGAGTGAGGCCTCTACTTTGGTGTCCCCTGTCTGTCCCTCAGGGCTGACCTCAGGGGCGGTAGAGGGCCTTCCCTGGGAGAGCTGCTGAGGGCTGTCTGACTCAGGCCCATTGTCCCCGCAGCCCTCTGTGTATGAACTTGTCAGAGCCCCTGGCTTCGCCCGGCTGCCCCTGATCGTGGAGGACTTCGTGAAGGACTCAGGTGCTGGCTTCAGTGGTAAGCCCAGTATGCCCCTAAATGCCCAGGTCTGGTTTTGCCCTCAGGGAAGCCGGCTATATGGTGGCCATGGCTCAGGCCAGGTAGGCTTACCCATTTGGATTGCTGGGCCCTTGGCAGGTAGGAGTAGATCTGGGGGCATCACTGCCTGAGCCCTGTGCCCTCCACCCTCCTAGCCAGTGAGCCTGATGCTGTGCACATCGTGCTGGACCGCCACCTGGTCACTGGGCAGAATGCCAACTCCACCGTTCCTGCTGTACAGAACCTGCTGTTCCTCTGTGGCAGCCGGTGAGGCTTGGGAAGGTCTGGGCTGGACCTGCTCTGTGTGCAGGTACTGATCCTTGACCACATGTCTGATCTACAGGAAATAAATCTGCCAGCAGATGCTACCCCTGTGACACGGCCCAGGTGTCCTGAGAGACAGCTGGACTCTGGCTCCAAGGACCTCACTGTTCCCCGTTTGACAAAGATCCCTCAAGGGGATCATGTCTTGGACTCCTCTTTGAGAATGGGCCTGAGGACTGTCAGCTCTGTGAAGAGGCCACACCTTCCTGACCCCCAGCATAGTCTCATGTGGCACAGGGATGACTGAGTGGCGGGGGCGGATAGCCCTGAGAATTCTGAGTTTTGCCTTCTTGAACTGGGTGGTGTGTGAAGCAGTGTCTGCTATGGGTGCCCTAGGCTCCACCCTTTGTTGCTGTGTGGGAGGCTCGGGATATCTTTCCCTGACCAAGGTGAACGGGTTTGTCCACACTGTAGCCCCACATTCCTGCTGAGTTAGGAAGCACCCCGGCTGAGGCTGAGATCCTCAGTAGACACCGTGATGTCACTGGCCCATGTGCCATCAAGAGAAACACACTAGGAAATTCTTAAGAATAGCGAGCCATTCCCATGATGGCCAGAGCTAGGTTTCAACTGAGATGCAGCCATGGAAGCTGTTGGGAGTCCTAAACAGGCCTTGGTTTGGGCTGAGGCTGCAAGAGTGGCTGCCCTCCTTAGCTTTCCATTCTGCTGGACACCCAGCCTGGTCCCCACGGAGCAGCCTGCTGGCCCGAGTCAGGCTCCCCGAAGCTCAGTCCTCTCCCCCTCCCCCACTTGGGGGCCTTCCTTTTCCTCCAGATTCAGTCTTTGAAGTGACTGGCCTGCCACAGCTGTTTCCAGGCACCAGGACAGCTCCTCATGACCGGTTTGTGGGTGGGAGGTCCCTGGGTGAGCTTCAGTGAGGAAACTCAGGACACAGTGGAGGCGGACAGCAAGGCAGCCCCACCACAGGGCTGCTGCTTCCAGCCTGTAGTGTCCTCAGCTACTTCCATCCAGGACGAGCTCACAGAAACTGATATAGGCCTTATGCTGCCCAGTCCACTCCTAATGTCATGTGTATGTCATGTGTATGTCATGATGAAACTTTTTAGAACTGAGTTATGTCCTGTCTTAGTCCATTCGGGTAGTTGTAATATGTGCAGACTGTGTGATATATACAGAAAAGTGCATTTTCTGTGATTCTGAAGGCTAAGTCTGAAGTAAGGGGCAGCAGATCAGTCTGGTGAGGGCCTCCTGGCTCAGAGCTTCTAGCTGCTCTTTTTATTGGCAGGATTGGGGCTCTAATCCCATTCATAGAGGCCCTGGCCTGGCTTGACCAAAGGCCCTATCTGCCACTTCTTCCTGGAGTTCTGAAGGACACATGGCAGGGAACTCACAAAGCATGGCGTGCATCTGCCAAGCACTTCTGCTTAGGCTGCTTGAGCCCCGCCTTCCTGACCCACGTCTGTGGCTGGAGATGAGGTCCCATCTGCTGACCCTCTGGAGGCTAGGGGTCAGCAGGAGAGGAAAGGGACAGGACCTCCAGGAATGCACTAGCAGCCAAAAGGATGGCTTCCCCAGTACCTAGGTTGTTTATAAGCAGAGCCTACATCACCATAAAATTGTACATGTATCTTTACAGCAGAATTAAAATGAGGGGAGGGGGCCGGGGAGTTAGCTCAGTAGTTCCGGCGCCTGTCTCGCAAGCGCAAGGACCCGGGTTCGATTCCCCAGTAACCACATAACAATACTGGGTGTGGAGACCCACACCCAGCAGCAACCAGCACCACATACCACAGTGCCGGGCGTGGTGGCTCACGCCTGTAATCCCAGCACTCGGGAGGCAGAGGCAGGAGGATTG
>PVIR01002596.1:0-57914 GCA_004026965.1 Petromus typicus
CCGGTAACCACATAACAATACTAGGTGTGGAGACCCACACCCAGCAGCAACCAGTACCACATACCACAGTGCCGGGCGTGGTGGCTCACGCCTGTAATCCCAGCACTCGGGAGGCAGAGGCAGGAGGATTGTGATGTGAGTTGGAGGCTGAGCTCAGGGCCAGCCTGAACCACAAAGCGAGACCCTGTCTCCAAAAAACCTTAAAAAAAAAAAAATTAGCAAAGGAGATAAATTTATTAGAATTCTTGTAATATTCACTTACGTATAGAATTACACTTTTTAAAAAATCTGTATACTTTAAAAAGGAAATAGACCTGTTGCTTGTGTATTTTGAGCAAGAAATGAAATGCCTTTAAGTCCAGCACAATCCTTTTTTTACTCTTGGTCTAGGGAAGGACCCTCTCCTATTAAAAAGCAATTTTTTCTAGCCAGGCTTGGTCTTCAGTACTGGGGAGGCTAAGGCTAGAGTATCACTTTAGCTGGAGAGTTTCATGTCAGACTGGGCAATATAGCAAGATCTCTGGCCTTTCGGAAAAGAAAAATAGCTCTTCTGTAGGGATGTAGGTATAACTTTTTCTGACTGAGTGTAATTTGGCGGGGGAATACAGTCTTAAGGCAAATTACATTTGGAATCGCCATCTGGGAGCTAAATTCAGATATTTCTAATGGTTTGCTTCTCCCCATTTTCATTCATTTTGTCAAACTGAAGTGTCCCAAAGCTTTTACACAAAAGGCTTTCACATCTTCCTTGAACTGTATTTATTCTGAGACCCCCTCAGAGAAAAGTAGGCCTTATTATTGTTAGCTCATCTGCTTTAATTAAAGTGAAATGTTCAAGCGGATTGTGCTGAATAGTGCTATATTTTGTTACTTCAGTGTGTATAAACTATTTAAATCAAAATATAGTCAATATAGTGCTATTTTATAATAAAAAATTTTAACTATTCAAAACAGTATGACATGTCTAAACTTGAGTTAATGCTAAATATTCTCCTGGTATGTACTTTTTTTTACCTTCTAAAGTGGTATGATCATAAGCAGAACTTTAAGATGTTTTCTGTTTTTATGTACGAAGGCATTGTTACAAATGGAACCCTAATTCAGCCTATGCTAAGGGATTGCTAATTCATAACAAGGATAATATTGCCATCTAGAGGCAATTTTGAAAACATACAGAGAAGGTTTCTTTACTACAAATAGGGTTGTTTGTAATCCTACATTGCAATGATAGGAAATGCAAGAGTGAGGAATGCTATACATCTATTAGTAGACACAATCTAGTCCTATACAATTAGGACTTATTCTGCAACCTGGATGACTTTTGTACGTAGTATATTAGGGTAGCAGTAAAGCCCGTTTATTTTTTTAGTTTTTATTTTATGAATAAAGCACTAAAAATTCCATTTATGGTACCAAGTAATTTGTTAGGGCTGAAGTAGCAGTGACAAATAGACTATGCTTTAAAAATTGTCTCAAAGAGAAGAAGAGAGAGTGAGCACTGGAGCAAGAGTGAACAGAAGACAAGCAGCTGAAGTACAGAACAATTTGTAGAATTTTGCTGTGGGAAAGAACAGGGCCACTTGGGAAGTAGAAAAGAAAGATAGACAAACAACATTTACTCTGAGATACAGGAAATTAATTCCTTTTATTTTTTCCTATGAAATAGCAGATGAGATTCACCTAGTGAGAGAAGCTAAATAGATAACAGTTGAAATTCTGGGGTTGTTGCTCAGCAGTAGAGCACCTGCCTAGCATACATGAGGCCCTGGCCCAATTCCCAGTGTCATTAAAGCCGGTTTATGATTGTCTAATCCTAGCACTTAATTCTAAATTACATAAAAATGCAAACTATCTGGAGCATAGCTTTATACACTGTTTACAGTAATGCAACTACCATGTATGGAAATAGAGGAAAAATTATATTTTGTTTGTAATTTTACTGAATTGTTCATTACTGTGAAAACTATCAGAAGCTGTACTTTTAACATTTACCAGTTTTATCATGTATATTTGTCATCACTTTGTTTGCAATCTTTGTTTTTGTAATTGTTCAACTGTATTTACTAAATAAGGCCCTCTTAAAATATCGATATATATGTATTGTGTGTGTGTCTCTGTGTGTGGATGGTTGTGTTATACAGTGGATTGAATAGACTCTTTACACGGAGTTGCTTACCTAGTTCTTTCTTTTTGAAACAGTGCCCAACTAAGTTGCTAAATTACCCAGACTTGAAGTTGTGATACTCCAATGTGATTTTATCAGAGTTCAATGTATTTTTATTGCAACAGATTCACTATAAGTGAGGCATATACAGTATTTCACTGTCATTCTGTAACATGGTGATAGTTCTACAGTTTACTTATTAAAATAAGTAATTTATCAAATATATTTGTATATATTTACCATATCCAGGATGTTTTGATATATATATGTACATTGTTCATTGATTACCACAACCAAACTCATTAATATACCTCACCTCATAAAATTAGAATTTGTGTGTGGTTAGAACATTTAAGATCTACTCTGTAGTAAACTTCAGATATACATAGACTATAATCACATGGTGTACATTAGATATCCAGAATTTCCTCATCCTGCATAACAGACTTGGTGTGTTGGCTCATAAGCTTAATTTTATTTCATGGCTTTGGAAAAGATGGCCAGTCATGTTTGTCACCCAGTGAAGTTCACAAACAAAAACAACTGTTCCCACCAAAATTGTTTGTAAATCAAATTGTAAACAAAAGTATTCATAAACAGTGGTACCACTATATTAGCTTAACATTTTTAGAGTCTGTATATAAGTGAGAATGTGTAGTATTTGTCTTTTTGTGTCTATCTTCCTTAGCAAAATGTTCTTAAGATTCACACATATTTCAAAGGATATGCTTTCCTTTTAAAAGGCTAAATAGTATTTTACTGTATATGCATACCATATTTTCTGTATCCATCTGTTGTTGGACACACAGGTAGATCTCATATCTTGAATATTGTGTATAGTTCTACAAAGAACATAGTAGTACAGATACCCCATCAATATATTGACCTCACTTCCTTTGAATATATTTCCAGTAGTGAGATTGCTGGATAATAGGATAGTTTGCATCTTTAGCTTTTTGAGGAACATCCAAACTGATTTCCAAAAGGACTGTACTAATTTGTATCCTCACCAACGTATAAGGATTCCCTTTTCTCCACATCCTCACCAATGTATTTTATCTCTTTTGATAATAAACATTCTAACAGATATGAGGTGATGTTTCATTCTGGATTATAAGAATAGTTCTAAATTTCAGCAGTTACAAATGACTGAATTGTGATGGTTGCAAGTCAATCTATGAAAAATTGAAGTGGTAAGATTATTGACCTTATTTATTTTTCAGGCTTGTAAAATTCAACTTCCTTGAATTCAAGTGGATTTCTTTTCTGGCTAAGTTTCCAGCCGTTATTCATTCCAGAACATCATGAGACAAATTAAACATCTCCACCCTTTAAAAAATAATGGTATCACGATAGAAGAATAAGAGCATTTTAGATTCTTCATTTTCATAGGTATCTGTACTAACCAGTAAGGGGATTTGTTTGTTTTTCCCACATGCTCACTTGTAACACCTTTTTCATAGGAGTTATACATTCAAGTTAGGAATTGAGGCTGAAAGCTACTAACTTCTGTCAAATCTTAGTAAATTCTGTTTTTCTACTTTTATTTCTGTGTTCAACTCTTAATCCTTTCTGTGAATTTTTAAGTATTCAAAGCTCTTTTAAAAAATAAACAAATTACAAGATACTTCATACAGTTAACACTACCTTTTTTCCTTCTGAGGAGATACATGTTTTAGAAAATTTTTTCTCATATAAGAAAGACTGTCTTAATTCAAATCGTTAAATTTATTAAAACTGGAAATTCTTTGATAACAATGCAGTGTGGCTTTATATATTTGTATGTTACCTTTTGTAGGCTTCTTCAGTTACTGGCGTGGCAATCTGGCAAATGTAATCCGATACTTTCCAACACAAGCTCTAAATTTTGCTTTTAAGGACAAATACAAACAACTCTTCATGTCTGGAGTTAGTAAAGAAAAACAGGTAATTATATTTCGGCATCTCTAACATTTAAAAATTGTTAGATTCGTCTTACCTGGTGCATTAACTTTCCTGTGACTGGGACAAAATACTTAGCATGGCGTAAAGGACAAGAGGCTTAAATTGGCTTATAGTTTGTGAGATTTAGGGATCCAGGGACCTTTCAAAAACCCCACCTCTGATTACATGAGACTTTGAGGGACTATCTAGGTCACAGTGGAACACTCATGATGTCTGGGGAGGAATTGTTCAAGAAGAAGTAAAAATAATTTTAAAAAGAACATACTAGTGGTTGATAAATTACAGTGTACCATATTTAAGTTATATAACATTAAAAACAATCTAACTTTTTACAAGCTTAACTAAATCTCTTCAATACAACTTTAATAACTTTTTGTCTCAAGGTAGTCTTTCTCTGAGTAAACACTAAGTGAAATGTAAGTTGCATTCTTACAATCATTGCTTTTCTCAAGCACAAAAAGTAGTAAAAAATACATATTTTCTACCACTAAAGTAATTTACTCTCTTAATAAGTAAAATGTTTCTTCATTATAAAATGTTTCTTCTGTTTAGTTGTGATTAAAATCCATAAGAAACTAAACAAAATGATTAAGATAATTTTTAATTATAAAGCTCCTTTCAAGGTAATTGGCTATAAAATCTTACTTCCAGATTTTGCAACCAAATAATCTATGGTATATGTCATTTGTCCCGATTTCGTTATTTTTTTGGTGTCTAATATGGTATACTACCTACGCTACTCTTCCAAGATCTTCCCCCTCATCCCTTCTCTTTACAACCAGCCATCCAATGTGTCTTAGCAGATACTTTTAAAAGATTTGTGGGATATTTCTAGGTTGTTCTGTCCTTTAATTTTTTGTCCTCGTTATTTCCTTTTCCCAAGGGAATATTTTTTTATTTTGTTAAAAGTGTGTGTTGAATGTTTGTACTGTTTAACGTTGTGCAGGATGCAAAAGTAACCAAGATAATTCTTTAGAGACCAACAATCAGGTTTGAATTAGAATCCTGGCATTGTCTATTTAACAGTGTAAGTTTTTGAAGGTCACTTTATCTCACTGGTCCCTGGCTGGTCTGGTTTTTTGTTTGGGGTGTTTGTTTGTTTTAAGGATAATATGCATTTTATTATTTTGTTCCCTCTTTACCTAACAGTTTTTCTTTGGTCCATTAAATATTCTTTAGTCCATTAAAACCCAGGTCGTTTCATGGGCTTTGGTGGGGGTCGTGGGGCAGCACCAGAGGTCTAAATTGAGGTGGAGGTGTTCAGTCCTTCTGGGTTTCACAAGATCGATACTTGACCACCTTGCTGTAAATGGCACAACTCACACTGTAATGCGGCTTCACGTAGAATTTGGGAAGCACATAGAGTTGAAGACACTCACTTCAGAAATGCCCCTGACGGCTGCAACCTGTACTGTGTTTCAGATGACAAACCTCTTCTTTTTTTAATTGATTTTATTGGCATATTATATATATACACACATCATGATCATACTCAACATTGAAAATTTGTACCAGTATATGACACAACTTATTTCTGTTTTTTTCCCATTCCCCTGCCCCTCCAATATCCCCCCTACCTCCTCTATACATAAGCTTGGTTTTCTTTTTTGTTTTTTACCATCACATTTTTTTCAAATGACAGACTTCTTAATAATTTTATCTTTGGGCTGCACCAAGTGCAGTTTATATAGCAAATAGGCTACATATGGCCACAACCATTTTTGTCATGACTATTGTTCCTTCTTTTTTTTCATCATCTTGGAAAGGAGGACCTGAAAGAGCAGTTGTGGTTTGTTTTTTTAATTGAACTTAGTGGTACAGTTTAAGTATACATTATAATCATTCCTCATTAAGAATTTGTATCTGTACATGATATATGTCGATTCTTATTTTTTCCCATTCCCCTAACCTTCCTTCACCCCCTCCACGCCTGGTCTGAGTTTCTGTTCAGAGTCAGTTGCATAACTGTGACTATGACTATTAATCAGGTTTCCCAACACTGAGACAAAATTGTCAACACCTGCAAATTAAAGGAGGAGAGCTTAATTTTGATTCATGGTGTTCATGAATCTTATAAGAACTGTGAGCTAAATAAATCCTTTAATCTTGAATGTTGGATATTTTGTCTCAGCAGTGAAAAAACAGTAACTAACACAACATTCAAGACTATTCACTGTAATCAGGTGGAATTTATCCTAGGGACACAAGAATGGCTTAACATATACCAACCAATAAATATATCAACAGCATAAAGGACAAAAACCATATGACCATCTCAGTACTTCAGTTTAAACAATAGATAGATCCTCCAGATAGGAAACCAGTATGGAAGCATTGGAATTAAATTACACTTTAGACCAAGAACATTCCATTCAAAAACCACAAAGTGCACATTCTTCTTGAATGCACATGGAACATTCTTCAGGTAGATCCCATGTTATGCCACAAAGCAAGTCTTAACAAATGTAAGGAGATTAAAATCATATCAGCTATCTTTTCTGAGTATAATGGAGTGAAACTGCACCACTGTCTACCTGCAAACCTATGGACTGTGCTGTAGTGACAGTGCCATACACCACAGGGTCAATTGAAGGCTCAGGCTCCTCTACACAGCCTTCAGAATCTTCAAAATAATTTTGGGCTATGCTTTCTTACAGAAAATGTCAGTGTACTTAGAGACATTACCCCACGATTCTCAGTTAAGCCCACACAGGAAAGACCAATATTCAGGTCATAAGTCAAGACTTTGCTCATAGGTTAAAACTAAAATTCCACTCATAACCCTTGTTCATATGTGAGGCTGGTCATAATTCAAGGGTCCACTAATTAATACAGGGAGTAAAGTAGCATTATATTCTGCAATGTGAATGAATCTTAAAAACACTGTTATGAAACAAAAACTCACCATAGAAGATGACAAAGTATATAATTTCATTCATATATTATGTCCAAAATAAGCAAATCTGTAGAGATCAAAAATAGACTAGTGGTTGCCTAGGGCTCAGAAAAGTAGAAAGGATGTAGACACAAAATAGTATGAGATTTCTTTGGGGATAATGAAACTTAAAACTGTAGCAGTGATTATAGCTTATAACAGTACATTTTACATGGATGAGTTGTATGAATGAATTTTATTTCAATTAAATTACTTTTTAAAATTCTAGACTCAAGAAACTCACACTCTATAGAAGTATAAATGTATACAGATGATGACAAATTGAAAATAAATGATTGTGAATACTATTTAAAGTCTAGGACATGTTGACACATATATTGTTCCTGTGATTCATTTTAATTCTCTGAAAGATTAAGTATCTATGAGAAGAGGGTATGATTATGTAGTTTCACAGGGGTTGAAGATCAGAGACTATTTTGTGAAGGAGAACCTGACTTTAAAGCACAAAGCAATAAATATTTCTTAAGGTAGGTAGGACATTCCAAGCTAATGGAATATTAGGGGTTTAAAACCTGAGATCTAAAATTATTATTAGAAATAAGAGCAGGAAAATATATCGAGAATAATAATAATAATCAAGTCTTCAGCATACAGAAAATATCTACCAGTTTTCCTGCTCTTTTTAATTTCATTATCATTTTTATTTGCATTTAATAACTTGCTGTCATTATGGAAAAGCTTAATTTTTATATCTTGTTTATCTACTAGATACTATTAAATTCTGTGTTGTATTCTAGAAGTTGCTTCACAATTTGCCTTTTCATTTCTAGAAAGCTTGTTAAGTATTTTATATGCTCACAGTGTTCTGGCATAGTTTATTTTTAAAATTAATTTTATTGGTATATTTTAGATATACATAATGATATGTATGAACTTGACTGGTGTATTATGTCAATGTACGTGATGGTTAGAGTAACGTTCTTCCCTGGATTTTCCCTAACAGTTCAGTTCAAATACTTACTTCATTTTCTACAAGCCCTGTGTTGAAAAGCACCCTGCTGAACCTGAGTAGTGCTCATTTTAAATATTTATCAAAAAGAATTATACTTCAACAGCTCAGGTGAACTGGCAAACCAGTAAGGTTTCATTTACATGCCACCCAACCACGTTACACTTGATGTCTGCCAAGTCTCATGTCATCGTGTGACCGTAATTAGATATATATTTTTGAGCTATTCAAATTTAATTCACTTAAAATACAAAATAAAATTGGGCATGATAAAATACTGTACTACCAGTTCCCCTCCCAAACCAGGGAAAACTTAAAGCCTGATGTTATATGGAACTTTATACTACATAAACTTTTATGCTGCATATTATGTTTGGCTTGGATTTTAAGAAAGATTGACTCAGATTACTTCAGGAAAAATAATTATGATAACTGACACTTGAATTAAAGGTAGCTGTAGGAAGCAAATTACATTTTGTCTTTCTCTCCCAAGTCACCTGATCTGGATTTACCTGCTTTTTTTTGTGTGTTTTTTCTTTTTTCTTATTACTGCTCACTTTTGTTTTTGTTTTTGTTTTTCTTTAAACTTACCTGCTTTTTTTCTAAATTCCTTTTAAATTCAGTTGCAGTATCTTAGTGAAACTTAGGGTCTGTAGATTCTTTCAGCAATACCTTAAAGTACTCTAAAAGTATATATTTATACATTTGTAATTTTTCTTGGGAGAAAAAAATAGTAGCATTTAACAAAAAGTGTATGCAGTTCAAAGTGCTGACTATCTCTTGTGGCCTCTTTCACTGGAGGACATTAAAATGTCCTTGAGCCTAAGCCCATCAGCGTATCTCCTAGACTAGACTGCCTAGTGAGAAACAGACCACACCTGGCTTTGTGGTAGAGTACTTGTTCTATTCATCACCCTGCTCACTCCCAAGGAAGAAGGAATGGAGAATGGGAAGTGGAGGAAGAAGGAGAGGGGAAGAAGAAGGGAGGGGTGAGCAATCTACTGATAACATATCGTTACACACTTGATGGTATAAATGGAGCTTATTAATCGGGTTAACATTTACCAAAAAATAGTTTACTAAATATTTTAAACAGAATCTGTAATTTAATGAAGACTTTTTTAAAAAAATTACTGTGTTTCAGTTCTGGAGATGGTTTTTGGCAAACCTGGCTTCTGGTGGAGCTGCTGGGGCAACATCTTTGTGTGTAGTATATCCGCTAGATTTTGCCCGAACCCGGTTAGGTGCCGATATTGGAAAAGGTACGGAATTTTAGGTATATTAAGTTTTCTTTGATTTATTATGTCATTATGATATATCAGTAGTGTTATCAAATATAGTCCGAGTTTTATTCTGAACCAAATGATAGTTGTAATGCCTAAAGTATATTTTTTTTCTTTTACCTTGAAAGAGAAAAGAGAAAGGGCCATTTTAACAGAAGAATGAACACAGGCTGCTTGTAACTCAGTTTCATTTCTTTTCCTGAGTGATTACTCCATGTACCTTATTCTTCTCTCTCTAAATTAGATATATATTTCATCCTGGAGATTCCTTTTGTCTCACCTAAGTTTTTTTCTAACAACTACTGGTAATTTTATTTTATTTTATTTTGATTTTTTATTTTTTTTGAGAAAGAATCTCACTGGGTAGGTCAGGCTAGCCTTGTTTGCACACACTATGAAGCCTAGGTTGACCTCCAACTTATGACAGTCCTCCTGCCTCAGCCTCCTGAATGATGGGATTATAGGTATGTGCCACCACAAAACAGCTACTTGAATATCTTACAGGAATAGAAGAATTTTGATTTATGCCTTTTTAGGTAAAAGTTTCAGATTATTTAAATTTCTGAAAATGTTTGTTTTACTTTTGATCAAGATGTTTGGTATATAACACTGCTAATAGTTTTTAATGGCTTTATTTTAGGCCCTCAAGAGCGACAGTTCAAGGGTTTAGGTGATTGTATTGTGAAAATAGCAAAATCAGATGGAATTGTTGGTTTATACCAAGGGTTTGGTGTTTCAGTTCAGGGCATCATTGTGTACCGAGCCTCTTATTTTGGAGCTTATGACACAGTTAAGGTAATTTGGTTCTTTAATTTGCTTCTATTAAATAAATGTTCTTTTTCTAATTAGAAATGTGCTTAGTATATAAGTTACTTTTTACTTTTAATTATGCAAATAAAAATAAATGATAACAGATAAATGCTGTTTATGACTGCCACAATTTAATTAAATTGTAACTCTTATGGATCTGACTTTATATATACAACATGTATCAAAATAATAGGCTTTCCTGCTATTTGCAGTATACTCCATGTCACACATGGAAACATACTAATTAGGCTTCTGTCATAATCAAGTCTTCAGCATACAGAAAATATCTACCAGTTTTCCTGCTCTTTTTAATTTTATTATCATTTTTATTTGCATTTAATAACTTGCTGTCGTTATGGGAAAGCTTAATTTTTATACCTTGTTTATCTACTAGATACTATTAAATTCTATGTTATATTCTACAAGTTGCTTCACAATTTGCCTTTTCATTTCTAGAAAGCTTGTTAAGTATTTTATATGCTCACAGTGTTCTGGCATAGTTTATTTTTAAAATTAATTTTATTGGTATTATATTTTAGATATACATAATGATAGCATTCATATTAGGGAATTTGTACCTCTACATGATACATCTTGATTTCTTCTTTCTTTCCCCTTTTCCTCCCCTCCCTTCAACCCTACTTTCCCTCCTTATTTACAAAAGCTTTGATCCCATTTTTCCTTCATTCATTTTTCTCCTTTTTCCTTCTTTGCTTTTCCCTTCCTATTTCCCATTCTCATTTGGACATTTTCTTCCTATTTCACAATATCTATTACACATTTTGGTCCTTATTTACACTTGCTTTCTCGGGCATGGTTTAAAACCCTCATTTTCAGGATAATAGCCTAAGAATACCTATTAATAATGAGAAGTAAGAGGTCATACTCTTAATCATTTTAGCAAAGTGCTTCCAAAAGTAAGCACTAAAACTAATATCAACATTATTTGTTAAATGTAATTTAAACTTAAGGAAAATTTTATATCTATCATCCCTCATTAATATAAATGTAGTTGAATGTCATTTTTATTGTGGTGTGGGCAGATACTTCAGTTTTTGTTGTATTTTTTAGACAGGTTAGTAAAAATTACAGCATCTAAGTACATTTATTTAATCATAGGAAATCGACTTTCTCTTTGCTCTTCTCTGTTATCTCTAGAAATAGTTACAAAATGTAGGAATACTTTTTCACTAGTTTAAAGCTTTACAGCTACTCATCAGATCGTCTATTCATGATAATAACAGACATTCTTTCCTTTTTTTTCAACTCTACAAGGCAGAGCTTTTGAACATTGAATCACTTCCGGTTATGGGTGTCATTAAGAACATATGCTTTTAATAGCAGATACGCTATTTTTTTCAAACATACCTTTGAAATGCAGTCATGTGTATCACTTTTCTCTCTTACTGAACTTGCTACTATTAAATCCAGTTTTCATTGCATTTTAATACAGTTGTATCTTTCATATATTTGTAAAAATTATCCTATGAGTTTAGGATTTAAAATATCTCAGCAATTTAGATGGCGACTTGGTAACCAACTTTTTCTTTGTAGGGCTTATTACCGAAACCAAAGGAAACCCCATTTCTTGTCTCATTTTTCATTGCTCAAGTAGTGACTACATGCTCTGGAATACTCTCTTATCCCTTTGACACGGTTAGAAGACGCATGATGATGCAGGTATTTTATATTTAATTTGTAAGCTTAATTGAATTTTCTAATATTTTTGATATCTAGGTGTAATTTACTCAAATGTCAGAATTTTTGCAGAAAAGGGTAAATTATTTGTTTTACTTTCCTAAATACTATGATATATTCTGTCTTTTTTTTTTAGGTTTTTTTTTTTTTTTTTTTTGAGACAGGGTCTCGCTTTGTGGTTCAGGCTGGCCCTGAGCTCAGCCTCAAACTCACATCACAGCAGTCCTCCTGCCTCTGCCTCCCAAGTGCTGGAATTACAGGTGTGAGCCACCACGCCCAGCACTGTGGTATGTGGTACTGATTGCTGTTGGGCATGAGTCTCCACACTCAGTATGGTATGTGGTTACCAGGGATCAAACCTGGGTCCTTGCACTTGCAAGACAGGCACCAGAACCACTGAGCTAACTCCCTGGCCCTATTCTATCATATATTCTTTCAGATAAAATAGTCACTATCCAGCAAAGCTTCTTTCTCATCTGCTGTCAGAACAAAAAATACCTTCTCCTAGAAATGACCTGTGTTCTAAATATAAGTTCCTAAACCCAAACATTGATGTATCCGTACCTCTATTGCTTACTTATTATGGTAATTCCTTCAGTAAGTTTTTGAGTCAAGTGCTCAATCTATCCTAAGTTCTTGTGACATAATAAGATACAACCTATAATAAACATAATCTAGTCATAAAAATATATAGTGAATGGTTTAAATAAAAACCTGCCTGAGTTTTAGGAGTGCATAGAAGAGGAGTACCCAGATGTTTAAAGAGATTAAATGTGGCTTTTCGGAGAGCAAAATCTCAGCAAGTAAGCCTTTTGCAGACAGTGAGAGAACCTTCTAAGCGTGGGACAGGGTGGTGGGATGATTGAGAGCTCATAGAATAGTCTCTTTGGCCAGATTGTACATTTCATGAAACCAAGTGAAAATAATGAAGCCAAAAAGCTAAAATAGTAATATAGTATTTCTCATGTGCCATAAACTATTTCAGATATTTTATACTTGACTCATTAAGTTCTCAAAACAATTCCAATAGATTTAGTCTTTATTTTTATCATTTATAAAATGGTCTTAGAATACGATAAGTGACCTGGAAGGATCAGTGTAACTTTTTTACTTCACCAATAAACAATCCTAATAGTTGTTCCTTTAATGTCTGTGTGTCTTCTTTCCTATTCTAGTTTACTACATTGATAATTTTTAAAAATCATTTTAACCGATAAGTAAGTATACACATTTATGGAATACAATGTAATATTTCATTACATGTGTATAATGTGTTCTGATCAAATCAGGATAATTAACATACCCATCAACTGAAACATCAAAATCCTGCATTGAGAGACCTGAAAGAGGGAAAATGGGATGGGGATATATTTTAGTTCAGATACTCTGGATTCAATCCCCACTGCTGAAAAAAATTATTTTTTTGAAAATGCAGATGGATCTGGGTGTGGTGGTACATGGTTATAATCTCAACACTCTGGGATGCTAACACAGGTACATAGTAGGTTCAGGATCAACCTGGACTACATAGTTTGACCTTGTTTTTAAAAATTAGTAGGGTATGCTAGGGATTTAATTTAGTTTTCAAAGGCCCTAGGATCAATCCCTAATACCAACCCCCCCAAAAAATGGAAGTAGTATTTAACATACTTTTCCTTTCCAAGGTTAAAAAAGTGTGATGTCTGCAGGGGAGTTAGCTCAGTGGTTCCGGTGACTGTCTTGCAAGCGCAAGGGCCCGAGTTCTATTCCCCGGTAACCACATACAATACTGGGTGTGGAGACTGACGCCCAGCAGCAACCAGTACCACATACCACAGTGCCGGGCGTGCTGGCTCACGCCTGTAATCCCAGCACTCGGGAGGCAGAGACAGGTGGTTTATGTGATGTGAGTTTGAGGCTGAGCTCAGGGCCAGCCTGAACTACAAATAGCGAGACCCTGTCTCAAAAAAAGAAGTATGATGTCTACAGTTTTAACCTTTATAGTAGTACAGAAAGAACCGTGTGTGTGTGTGTGTGTGTATGTGTGCGCGCGTGCATGTGTGTGATATATTACATAGAATATCAGTTTGGTAGGGCTAGCTAACTTAACAGAAATTTTCTCACAATTCTCAATGCTAGAAGTCTAAGACCAGCATGTTGGCAGGGTTGATTTCTTCTGAAGGCCTTTTGCCAAGCTTTTAGTTTGCTGTCTTCTTCCTTTGTCTTCCCGTGGTCCATTTGTCTTCCTCCTCTTAAAAGAACAATCCTATTAAATTAGGATTCACTGTCATTAATTATGCTTTAATGACCTTGTCCCCATGTAGTCAAATTCTGAGCTATTGGGCCTTCATTCTTCAACACATGATTTTAGGGGTACACAATTCATCCTGTGATCATACTATTTTTGAATTTTATGTCCTACAACTTTGTTAATTCTATTATAAAAGCTAACACATATGCACACACTTCTGAGGACTTTATTTTTTAAATTGATTTTATTGGTACACTTTATATATATATGCTATGATTACATTAAGCATTGAGAATTTGTACCTATACTTGACACATCTTGATTCTGAGGATTATTTACATAGATTTTCATAGATTTACATAGATTTTCCTTTTCCTTAGCAGTTCTTATACCTTTTTTTCTTGCTTTTTGTACACTCACTAAGAGCTCTAATTCAATTTTACACTAAAAAATAGCTAACAATCTAAGACTGTCTTTAGTCTTATATAACTTAATGCTAAATGTAAGATAATCAGGGTCTTGCTTTGTAGTTCAGGCTGGCCCTGAGCTCAGCCTCAAACTCACATCACAGCAATCCTCCTGCCTCTGCCTCCCAAGTGCTGGGATTATAGGCGTGAGCCACCACGCCCAGCACTGTGGTATGTGGTACTGATTGCTGCTGGGCGTGAGTCTCCACACCCAGTATTGTATGTGGTTACCGGGGATCGAACCTGGGTCCTTGGACTTGCAAGATAGGCGCCCCGGCCCTAAATGTAAGATTTTTATAAATAAACTGCCACGTTGTCAATTACTTTGTTCTTAAAGTCAGAATTTTTAATCATAAACAGTCATTGGTATCTATTGAGATGATCATGTCATTTTTATTTACTGTTACTCTATTACACTAATCTCTTTTCCAGAACTGAGTTTACTTTGTATGCCTGGAGTAAATCTAGCTTTATCATGATGTGTTATATTTTGTATCTTTTTGATGATGTCTTCTGTGAGCTTTGTTTAAGACTTTGGTATTCATACTTATTTAACATTGCTAATATTTTATCTCTTTGTATTGTCATAGTTTGACTTTTGTATTGAGCTATTTAAGCCTCGTAAAATATGTTGGGAGTCTTCCCACTTCTTGTCTAGAATAATTTCTGTTAGGATTATAAGGAAACATTCATTGAATGTTAAGTAGTATGTGTTTTTCCTTGGGAGTCTGTTTCGAACAACAAAATTTTATTTACAGTTATAGTATTGTCCTATTGATAAATTATACTTTTCTGGGAATTTATCCATTTTCTCAAAAACATTTGTCATGAAGCTTTTCATATCCCTTAATCTCTGGTCATCTTCACTTATGTTTGTTTTGGCTATTTCTAACAGTCTTGTGGCCTTCCCTCTTTTTCTCCTCAGACATTGTTTCCAGAAATTTGTCCACAAAGTATTTCACAAATTGCCTATTTTGCATGCTTTTTCATTTTCTATTATCTATTGACTTTCTATATACTGTTATATTTATTTCCTGTTTTTCTTTTTTAACTGTTGGAGTGTTACAGTTGTTTAGTTTTCAGTATTTCTAAGGCATTTTTTTGTAATTCAGACATACATTTTTCTAGTCATGTTTTTGCTCTTAATTTCTCAACTATGGTGTAGTCTGTGTAATGCCATCATTTGATATTTGTTAACCTTGGTATATGGTCAGTTTTCAAATATGTCTGAAAAGTATGAATATTCTCAGAGAACAAGGTACAGTATTCAGTGTAAGCTAACTAATTCAACATAATATTAATCTTATTTGTCTTTACTACTAGTAGAAAAAAAGTCTTAGGATAAATTATGTCAAAATAATATAAAACTTTTTCTTTCTACAGAGTGGTGAGGCTGAACGACAATATAAAGGAACCATAGACTGCTTTGTGAAAATATACCAAAATGAAGGAACCAATGCATTTTTTCGTGGTGCCTTCTCCAACATTCTTCGTGGTACAGGAGGTGCTCTTGTGTTGGTGTTGTATGATAAAATTAAAGAGTTCCTTAATATTGATATTGGAGGTGGTTCATCAGGAGATTAAAATGAAAAGTAATGCATCTAACCTGTTAAACATAAAAATTATATGCTGCCATTGTCATTTTGATAGGATGTTATTACTGTCAGTATATCTTAAAGTGCTATTTCTGCAAAAAAGCATAAGAGTTTTTTCAAAGGTTTAAATGTTGAAAAACAGATAAATGTATGTTTCCTTTCTACTTATATGTAAACTCATTGTAATGAGACATTTTCCTTACAGGTAGTATATGTTATTTGTTTAAAATTATTTTCTTACATTTGTTATGAAAATTATATGATGCTGAAATCTAAGAAATGAAAGCATTTCTTTTAAACTGCTACGTAATATTCCTGTTTTCCCATCTTTTAAAAATCATATAGTATAAGAAATATTTCTTAAACATTTATCAAGAAATGATGTCATCACTATCTGTAGGATTAAATAAGCTTTCTTCCAAGACAACTTAGGTATTATTATGTATGTTACTTACAGTATCACATGGCTTTCAATAAACACAGATTGCAGATCTGATCATTAAAATTTGATAATGATTTTAGTGAAACTGTAAAATTGGTTGGGAACTAAAAGACGTAAAATGACTTATCTGCTAATCTTTATAATAAAGTCTTACCAAGTGTGAATATATCTTGGAACAAAAATTATCACCTTGAATTTTTGTATTCTATATCAATAAAGTTTAAAACTTGTAATTTAAAGTTGTAAATGAGCCTTTTTTCCCATCACTGCTAACTTTAAGTAAGCAGAAGATAGTAAAATATTTGTCATAGTGGAAACTGGCTTAAAGAGAGAGAACAAAAAGTCTCTGTGAAGAAATATAAGCGTCTAAGGTTTTATACAAGACATTTTTTTTGGAGATGTTGTGGAAGATAGTACATTTAAAATATCTAATGTTTCAAGTTTTGATTGGGTAAAAGAATGTTAAGTTGGTCAGATAAATGAGATAGATTTTTTGAGGCTGAAAGTTAGCATAGTGGAATAAATAAGCAGACTTGGTGGTGTACAGATGTAAAATACATGTCAAAAATAATAATCCAAAATATACTTTTTAGTACATTACTAGAATCACTCAAGGGGGAAAATAACTCTTGCAAACTTTCAATATCATTTCTTTCAGTGGTCAACATATCACAAGTTATAGAAACAATATAAAATACTTTCCTTGTAAATTATCACATCCAAGAAAATTAAAATAACTGAATTATTTTCTCATATAAAGTTAAAAAATAATATAAAAACTTTAATTTGTACAAAGCAATACTTGAAGAAGCCATTTTTTATATTAGTGGCATGATAGTATAAGGTAAACTCAGGGAATACTGAACTATGTTCCTAGTCTTTTTAACTATATGTTGAGATAGTCTTGCTAAATTAGCCAAGCTAGCCTCAAACTTGGTATCCTCCTGCCAAATACCTGAAATTACAGTGTGTACCACACTCTCAGCAAAAGAAGACTTTAACATTCTGAAAGGTATAGGTAGAGGGAAAACAAATATATTCTAAGTTGCTAAACCCAAACCTATAAGGTCTAGAAAGTGTATAGTTAAACACAAACCATTACGTAGTATCTTGGGCTGTGCTAAAACTACATTAATATAAAATATTATTAATGAGAGCTGACAGTGAACAAAATCATAATATTTCATAAAATAGTTTTGCTAAATGTTAACACTAATGTTGGAAAATAGCTAAAGTACATTTAAAATAAGTGTGGTTTTTTTCAGTTTGTAAGTCTACATCTTAAAAAGTCTTGTGTAAGATACAATTTCCTGCTTTAAAACTATCTCCCAAAATAATACTAAAATTCCATTCTTAGAACTTCATTTTTTTAGTTCCTCTTTTTTCTTTTTTTGGTACTGGAGAAAATTAAAAGGCCCAGGACCTTGCTCTTATTAGGCAAGAGCCAGAACCACTGTGCTAAAATTCCTCTTTATTTAGTTCATCATGATACATTTTCCATAAGACAAGATAACCTTTTGATAGTAAGTTATACTTAACTGAAACTGCATTTATTTTTATTTTGTTAATTTCAATATTTTCCCCTCAGGTTTTGCTGGTGAGTGGAGAAATGAAAATATTTATTAAGAGGCCAGGAGCCCCTCAAGGAGTTATGTTTTACATTCCTACTCTGAATTAATGCTTTTTAAAAAGTTAGGATTTTGGCATCCTCAAAGCCAAAAATTTATAAAACAGTTCCTTTGTTCTTATATAAGAATTATACTACATAAATAGATACCTTCATTTCTCATAGCTGACTGACCTAAAGATGAGTTCAAAAGGAATGTGTTCCACCTGCTTAAACGTAAGTATTTTCAAAGGGTTAGTGCTGCTCACTCTTCTAACTTTAGATTTGTTCCCTACGTCAGTTTCTTCTCTATCTTTAGTTTCAGATGCCATCTGTATGCCAATGACACTGAAGATTTCTCTTTAGCCTTGATTCCTCTAGATTTTCACATGCATGTTTCTGCATGTTTTTTGCACCTCTTTCTCAACATGTATCAGAGGCTTCTCTAACCCAGTATTTCTAAACCTAACTCATTTTAAAGACTTGTTTTATTTTCTCTTACCTTGATTAATAGTACTTCCCCCCTTCTACCCAGGCACCCAACATTAGAATCCTGTCTTCCTTGCTTTCCTCCTACCTTGGTTCATACAGCAAACAGATCAAGTCTTACAAATTTTACCTCCCAAATATTTCTTGTTTTTTCTTGTTTTGATTGTCATTGTCTTATTTAGGACTGTCACTTACATTATATTTTAATAGCCTGATGTAGTGAAAGTAAGGCTAAGTTGTAACAGAGACTCAGAAATACAGTGGTTTAAACAAGACAGATGTTTCTCTTATATAGTAGTTGGGAAGTTGGCAGTACTAGCTAGCGCCACAAATGAATTTCAGGCACTTTCGTTCCAGCCTTTTAGCTCAAGTTCCCCCAAAGCAGGGATTTGGAACCATGTTTGTGCAATAGACATCTTAGCCAACCTAGTAGAGTCTGAACCAGTTCTTGTAATGAAGTTTTTAAATACATAAAATGCTTAAGATTAAAAAGGAAACTGTGAAAATACAAATCAAGTGATAAATATGAACACTTAACAGTAAGAAAAGCCTAGTAAACATAAAATGTAAAAGTTAATATAATGTTTAAAGATACATCCTACAATTATAAGGTGATATGAAAATATTGATTTGTATTGATAGGAAGAATCAGCGATACCAATACTCTTGGAATCAGTGCCTGTATTTATAATGGAAAGAAATGCCACATTTCAGTTAAAAATTTATTCAAGACCTCCCCTTCCCTTAATTCTATGAACTCCTGGGTATGTAAACCCAGATGAACCACTGTCCTAGAGCATTAATAATTACTTTTCTACATATTTTTTTAAATGTACAAGGCCTAGAAAGATGACACAGCAGGATTAATTTTAACCAGGTGAGGAGGAAGTTGCATATATCACATTCACATATTGGTAAGACTTTAGTCTTATGGCCATCCATGTGCAATTATTATACAGTTTGTAGTTGACTGAAAGAAAATTAGGAGTCTGTCACAGCCTCCCAGGTGACCATTTTGCATAAACCTCATCTTGCTATAATCCATTTAAATAAACACTGCCGCCACGCTGTTTTTAAATACCAGTCCTTTCACTTTTTATCATTTATTTCACTAAGTTGCCTAAGCTTGGTTCAAAGTTGGGGTTCTCCTGCCTCAGCCTTCCCAGTAGCTGGGATTATAGGCTTGCATCACCACACTCAGCCACCTTTCTTACACAAAAATTCTTTAGTGTCAGGGACACTGTGAATGTGCTTTCATTATTTAATCAAAAAAAGTCTGGTGGGTATGTTTATCATTTTAACAACACTTTGAACTTGGGGCTGAGCGAGTTCAGTAACCTGCCAAAGATCCTACCAGGTAGTAGGGTAAGCCTGGAACTAGACCTTAAGTCCATGTAACTCCACACTGTTCATAGGTACTAAGTATTTTCATATCCTCTCATTACCTTTAAGGAATATAATAATTTCTCGCTCCTGGCATTAACTTTTTTTTACTTTGATGTGTTAAATGGTCTTTGGCCAGGCATGGCAGCACATACCTATAGAGTCATAGGAGAGGTGGACACAGGAGGATTGCCCTGAGTTCAAGGCCAGCCTGGACTATGTAGTGAGACCTTGTCTTTTAAGAAAAAAAAATGTTTTTTCAATTAAAAAATCATCTTCGTGCCTCAGATTATAGACATCATGGATAAATACATGGAATCAAATAAATGGCCCCGAGAGAATTTCAGGATACCCCCGAAACAAGTGTAAACGATAGAAATCATCGTCATTCTATGGAAGATGATGGCCAGAAGAGTCAGTTCAGCGGTGGAATTCAGAAGGGCCCGGGGTTCTGGCAGAGGCAGCAGCATCGAATCCCACTTCCTTCCAGGAAGCTGAACCTCGCGGAGGCCCAGAGGGTCACACTCACCCAGCATAGCTTATCTCCTGTGTAATCGGAAATGGAGAGGCAAGATTGTTTAGAGGGATGAGTCGAAATAGCACTGTACATTCCAGTTTCTTTAGTATTGGTCTGGAAAATGGATATTCCACTCATATCGACAGCAGCAGGAACTGTAACCATAGTGGTTGCTGTTGTTATAACAGGATTCTTACTGGTAAAATGTCTAAGTTCTTTTAAGAAGGGGACAACTGGGAACAATGAGCATACTAAAGAAACAGGTAAAAACTCGACACCTGTTTTGAAGATGGCAACCAGGATACAACAGAAAACTGAAAAATTGGAGAAACCGGTGACCAGTAACGAATTGGGCAAGAAGCTGAGGTTCCAAGAATCGGAAAGGGAAAAGGACTTGCACGAAGTGAACAAAAAGGAACAGGGCAGCCAAACTTTGTGAGTATAAACTGTAACTTGATTAAATTGCAGACACCGGGAAAAGATGTCAAACTTGAAAGAGGGGAAATTACACCAGCTCCTTTTCAGGGAAATCAGAGTGTAACTGCTGGGGTTCAATGCACAGGCCTGCTGGGCCTAACAGAACTCAGGTCAGTTTTATGAAAAACAGTGAAGAGAAGGCGAGGACCGTATCTTTTAGACTGAGGTGAAGGAAGTTACATGATCGGAAAGTTGTCGGTGTGCTAGTTGGTACAAGTTTGACTCTGCTGTTTCAAACTAGAAAGAAAACCTTAGAAAGGGGTAGTTTTTGACGCGCGGAGGCCTGTCGGGCTCGTGGCGTCGCGAGCGCCGCACAATGGGCGCCACCTCACAAATGCAGGCGACGGGGCCCCGCGCGCCCCGGGGAGGTGCAGGCGGCACTCGGGCCCTGCGGCGGCGGTGGGTGCGCGGCTGCGGGTGGCCCTGCGCGGGAGGCGGCGGCGGGACTGGACAGGACCGCACGCCTCTAGCTGCCCACGGCTCCCGGGAGGCTGTCTCCCGACACGTATGCAAACCGCCGCAGCTTCTTAAGAGTCCAACCCCAGGACTGCTAGCAGCCGCACGGCCGCGAGCGAGCGAGCAGCTTGCCAGCTCGCCAGCTCCGCCTCCCCGCCTCCTCCTGTTCCCATCCACCCCAGGCTGGCTCCGCTTTCCAGATCTTTCTCGAACCCGCAGCCCCTTAGGCATCCGTTGCCCGAGTGCTGACGGAAGTGGCCGAAGTCGAGGCTGGGAGCAGCCTCCAGAGCCGAGCGTCGGCTCGCGATCCTCCCCGGCGGCCGAGCGCGCAGGCGCAGATCCCAGTAACTGCCGGTTGGAGGCGTCCGAGCCGCAGTGAAGAGACCCAGGCGGCGGGACTCGGCGGAGGCGGCGGCGCGGTTGGCGGCTCCCCCTCCGCAGTTTCCTGACGCCCTGCCCTATTTCCAGAGTTAGCGACCTGGGGTACTGTCTCTGCTTCTCATAGGCGTCGCGGCCCCAGCAGGAACGACCCACCAGAGGACGTGGTCCCCGCACCCGAGGCTTCGGCAGCCCGACCATCAGGCGGCGGGATGTCTGTGGTTGGCATTGACCTCGGCTTTCTCAACTGCTACATCGCTGTAGCAAGGAGTGGCGGCATCGAGACCATCGCCAACGAGTACAGCGACAGGTGTACCCCGTAAGTGCCCTGTGGTCGTCCCCGGCCTCAGGTCTGTCCTGCCGGCCGGTTCCCGAGCGTCCCTGCGGGCTGACAGGTGCAGCCTCTCCGCACCTCGGCGACCGCTGATGGCGGCCCAGGTGCAGCCCGACTTCTCGCCGGCTGCTTTCCTTGCGAGGACGAGGGACCCTTGGCTGGCGCATTTCCTGTCGGTTGCGTCGAGGGCCCGGCGTGAGCCTGCCTCGGCGTCGGAGTGCGAGGGAAGGACCCCGGGAGCTTGCGGGGGCTCGCGCGGGATTATCCTGGGCTCGCGGTTCTGCCCTCCCTCCTGCCCGCGTCTCCTGGGGGACAGCTTTCCCTTAGAAAAGTAAGGAGAGAAGGCTTAGACTGCACACTTGAGAAGATGGATCGCGGGTTCATCTGGCCACAGCCCCCCCCCCGCGCCCTCCCTGAGAAATGAGATCATCTGACCAGTTTCCAAGGGCGCAGGTTAATAGAGCACCTAACAGGGAGAGACTCGAACGAGTCTTTTGCCATTATATATTAGTCATGTAATTCAATTAGTGGAAATTAATGGGGCTAGATCTTGCAGCCCAAAGCATATTTCTAGACTAAATCGTTGGAGAGTCAGAGGTGACTATCCTGTATGAACATGATTGTGAAGTGCCGGTGTTATGAACACTTGATGGAAGACTTAGGAATGGCTTTATGACATAGAAACACGTTGCCACATGTTCCGTTGTTCCTCTGGTCTGGGAAGTTTGTTGGCAATGAACATGACTAAGTAATCCTGGGATATGAAAAACTAATACAAGTCTCTTATTGTGAGCTCCTATTGCCTGTAATTTTATGAGGAAAATTCTGTTCATGAATTTGCTGGCAAATTTATGAAAAGTAATATATTTGACTCTTCTGAATGGCCCAAAATATATGTTAAAGATAAAGCTAACCTTAACTAGGATCAGTGTTTAATGATCATTAAATGCCCCAGTTACTAAACTTCTGTGAGCAGTCAAAGCATATAGCAGTTTGAAGAATAGTTTGCTTGATGCAGTCTGTGCTTTGATTTTTTTCCCAAGAATATTCTAGCATATTTTATACCATTTTTTCCTATATTTAGCCATTACATGCTTTCTGTTGAAATTCCGAGTGTTTACATCCTTAAATAGGGACGTAAGTCAGGTAATCCTCACAGTACTGTTTTTTTTTATTTTTTATTTTTCTCTCCTTTTTACATCTTTTCCTAGCTTTTATGCACAATAAGAGACTGAAACAGTGATTATGAATTACTTTTAAATTCATCTCTTCATGATTTTATGTCACAACAAATACAGGTTTTGCCAGCAAAAGACCAGGAAATTAAACTCTATCAGCAAAGTAGAAAATAATGGGGACATTATAACTTCAGTAATTCAACCTCTTGGAAAAGAGTGAAAGGTCAGGTGGACCTAGACCTGTCCTAGTCTTTTAAAGCCTAGTCCTTTAAAACCTTATTCTATGATGTCAGAAGACAGAACAGTAAGAAAGATACCGCATTTCCAAGCTTGGAAATCTCTTCAGTAGTGAGTAGATGACACTTATCAGAGCTTGGTAGGTCTTATAGAAACAATTCTTTAAAAATTAGACTCCTAGAGGGCTGAGGATTTAGCCCAGTGAAACTGCCTGTCTTGCAAGTGCTAGGTTCTGAGTTCAATCCCCAGTAACATGGAGGGAAAAAAAAATTAGACTACTAGAGACTTTCAGAAATTTCCATTACTATTGTGTTGTGCTGTGTGATTGAGATTTAATGTAATAGTTCTGGTTTGTATGTTGGAAGCTAATACCAATACAGTATCTAAAATACAAAGTTTCTGAGGTGGAAGGAGCATCTCATTTAACTTTTTCATCTATGACTGATCTTTTTTGTGACTGTTCTCTGTCATTTACCTCAAGAGTATATCTTTTGTTGTTACCAAATACAAATACTTGACAGAAGTCTGGTGGTGCTCTTATATTGTGTTTACTTAGCAAGGCTTAACTAACTAGGGGAAGAAATCGCTCTTCCTAGTCCCAGTCTATTAATTCATTTGTGAAATGTGCCTCTTATAATAAAAACATTATGATAATAGAATCTTTGCTCTCATACATCACAGTATTTAGTAATGTGTTCAGCTAGCTTTGCAAAAAATGTATTCCATAGTTCAGTAGCTGATGTCAATCTGACAGAAGTATTTCTTAAGAATACAAATATCTTATAAAGGAATTGTGTGAAGAGGAGGGAGGTGATCAATTTAGTCGATTTCAGTATGCATACTTTCTTACATTTGTTTCAATCTTGGCCTTTGATTATGCACATATAGGAGAATCTGTTGTATAAGCCAAGAAGGACAGGGTAATAGAAAAGAACAGTAAGTTTTATACTAAAATTCAGGGGTAAGTAATTCATCCTGTTCTTCAGATTCACATTAGGTGAAGTTGGAGTGGAGGTTAGCTTTCTGTTCCTGCAACAAAATATTTGAGGTAAATGAACTTTTAAGTAGGAAACATTTGTTTTGGCTCACAATTTTGAAAATCTTAATTTTGAGCTTGTGATAAGGCAGTACATTATGGTGGGAGCTTGTGACAACAAGACACTCACTTCATGGTGGTCAGGAATCAAAGAGAACAAGAAAGGAGAAGGGTCCAGTACTGCCTACAGGGGCACATTCCCCGTTATTAAGGCTTTTGTTCAAATGCTCCCCCACAAAACCCTCATGTGGTCTTTGGTGGGGCTTTTTAGAGGTTACTGAATCTAGAGTATGTGATTAATTAATGGAGTGGTGCTAGCCAGGAGTGAACTAGGATTAAGGGTGTGAGAGCTACTATGTGCCCTAAGCGGTATGAGTAACATAAAAGAACCAGAAAGATTCCCTTTGTTGCCTTTGCTGCCTTCTGGGGCCTCCATGAACTATTTGTCCTCTGACATGTGCCACCTTGCCTTGAATCCAGCTGATTATAGACTGAAATCTATATAAAGTATGAGCTACATAAACCTCTCCTCCTTTAATTTTGGGTGTAGATATTTTGTCTCAGCAATGAGAAAAATAAGTAACTAAAGTACTAATAGTAACTAAGACACCCTTTCCACATGATTCTTTTTCTTAAAAGTTCTGCTACCTCCCCAGCCTGCCAGAATGAAGGCCCTCAATTCATTGGCCTTTGAGGGTCCCTAAAGATCCAGTCTGAGCCCCACATGGTGTACACACCTGTAATCCCTCATATTCAGGAGACTGAGGCAAGAGGATTGTAAGTTGCAGGCTAGCCTTGACAACTTAGTGAGATCATGTCTCAAAATAGAAAGGACTGTGGGTGTAACTCAGTAATACAATGCCTCTAGGCTTAGTTCCTAGTACAGTAGCACCAAAAAACAGTATAACAGAGTTAGTATAGTAGACTCATCTCCTATACAAGTGAAGAGAAATGTTAACATTATGCATGAAGAGAAAAAGATAATCCTCCAATTTTTGATTTAAAAATTGTTATGTAATTTATGATTCTTAGAAAATATAGGCCCATTAAAAGAAGTTAAAAATTATGATTTCCCTACCTGGAAATATAACTTCAGTTGGTTGTGTTTGTTGTAAAGAAAAGATCCACTTTAGACTATATTATGCTTGATGATTTATTTCTGTGTAAAATGTATCTCTGTTCCATCAGTTTTGTTTCTATAATAATTAAATTTAATCCATCCTCTTTTAGCCATTCATATTTATATTGTTTTATACTTTGTAATAGCTTTGTAACTAAATTTTCAAGCCTTAATTCATTCATCTAGATTACTAGAAGTATAGTTGCTGAATGGACACATTTTAAAGGCCTTAGACATATTCCCATTGTTCAATTAAGGACATAGATGTATGGGAACTAGAATTTCTATCCTAAGCTCAATATCAAGGTGATTGGTTTCACATATGGGGAATAAAAATAAAACTGTGGCCAAGAAGCCTCATTCAGTATCAAGTTAAAGCATCTGTTCAGCTATAACTGTTGATAATAGTGATTGCTATGTATTAAACACTGTGCTTGAACTTGTACATGAGTTTAGTCCCACCAGCTATCTTTTTCCCTCTAAGAAGTGTAAAGTATAAAATAAACTTTGCTAGCAACTACATAAGTAATGAGAGAGTCCATTTCAGTCCTATCTAACTATAGAATTGAAATACTTTTCCATTAGCCATTGGAATATGGATGATGTGAATGTACTAGGTTGATAGGAAGTTAGCAGTTGAAGGAACATATTAACCTGGCTGAATAAGTATTGTATAGGGAAACATTTTTGCTCTGGTGTCAAACATTTAATTTGGGGTAATGTCTAAAAAACCTTGTTTAAAATAAATAGGGCTGGGAATTTAGCTCAGTGGTTCCAGGGCTTGGGTCCCAAGTTTGATTCCCAGTGACCACATAACAACAATGTGGGGCGTGATGACTCACGCCCACCAGCAATCAGTACCACATACCACAGTGTAGGGCGTGGTAGCTCACGCCTGTAATCCCAGCATGTAGAAGGCAGAGGCAGAGGCAGGAGGATTGCTGTGAGTTCGAGGCTTGCCTGAGCTACATAGTGAGCTCAGGGACAGCCTGAATGACATACAAAATGATACCCTGTCCAAAAAAAAAAAGTCAATAATATTTGTAAAAATTATAATGTTTTCAAGTTATTTTAAGGACATGTGAAAAAAAATTTAAAGGTCTTAAAAATACAAATAAAGTATAAATGTATAAGGGTATTTCCTGAAGGTAGAATTGTGTATGGTGTGTATTTAATACATGATACGTAGTTTTTATGAATGTATTTACAATATGGAATGTCGATTTTTTTTAATGCAATGACAATTTCAAAGACCATTAACTTTATTATTAGAACTCTATTTTAGGCTTAATATTCAATTTTCTATTTTACTGTCTTCATTATTTTTACCCTCTCTATTTTCAAATGTGTGGATACTTTAGAAATATGGGGAAATTTTGTCTTAAATACTGTGTCTCAGATATATGGGATACTTCCTCAATGCATAAAATAGAAATCAATTAGTTTGGTATAGTTAAAAATAAACTACATATAGAAAATTTCCAATTCCAGAGGGTATAGATTGGTAGTAGAACTTTTTGGGATGATGGTGATAGTGGATTTAGGGGGGAAAGAGGCTTTTATATCTTTTTTAAAAATATTTTTTTAATGTATGAGTTGGGTTTGTATATTTTATTGTAAATCTAGGTTAATTTTGATTTAAAATACCTAAAAGCAGAATACTACAAAGTTATCTTCCCTTTGTCCCTTCCTAACTACACTTCCTAAAGTTTAGTGTGTATGTTTCTAAAATATATGATTGCATGTAAATAACTGGAATAGTTCTGTTTTTAACAAAAGTGCAATCACATTGAAAATTTTTCATCTTGCTTTTATTAATCTCAGAATCCTTTGAATATCTCAAACTTGTATACAATATATAGCTCACTTCTTTTTAATAACTATATAGTATTCCATTGATAGCTGTCTATTAGAGGTGAACATTATTTTGTTATTGACAAATAATAAACATTTGGTGAATGCCTTTTTAAAAAATCAAATTTGCTGAAGTTAATGACAGGGCAGATGGCTCAAACTGTGACAGAGCCAAAGCTAAGACTATTTTTTAAAGTATTTTAGTATAGAAGCTAAGGCAAGAAGATCACCAGGAGATTGAGGCCAGCATGAACTACATGGAGCATGACCTGGTCTCAAGAAAAAGGTATTTTATTATAAATATTAGCCACAAAAAAAAAATTAAATGCTCTTGCTCTTGTAAATGAAAAGGAATTATAACTTAAAAATGATCTATTATGAGTTTAAAATGTTCAGTGTACCATGAATAGTCTTTTTAATATAGGATAATAAAAATTAATGATGATAACTGTGTTCTGATAAAACTTAACAGTTACTGGTAGCAGGTGGTAGGTAGTTCAGAAACTCTTGGTCCTAGGCAGTCACAGTCAAAACAACTAAATTATTATGTATTGATATTTGTGCCTGAACAAGGTGAATTTTATGTAATATCTGTTTTTAAAAATGTAACTAAATATAGTTTAATTTTAATGTTTCATTTAATATTAAATGCAGCTTAATGTTATTCATAAATATTACATATATACTATGCCTGATCAGCTTTTAAAATTTTACATCTAGCTATGTAAATACTTGTGTGATTTCTGTTTCATGTTTACAAAGTTATGAGTGAATTTAATCAATGAATTATGTTTCCTAAGTATTTATTACTCAGTTATATTTCTTAGCATGTTTACATCTTTGTCCATAATGGAATATTGGAAACTACAGTGTCTGTAATCATATATGTCTAGAAGTTTATCTTTCTACATAGTAAGTTAGAGAGCAAATAGCAACAGTAGTCCTTTTGAAAACAAGTCTCTCCTTCTTGCAGGACAACATTTTTTTACAAATGTTTAAGTTTGAGAAACAGTAGATGTTTTCCTCATTGCAGAACTTCTCAGATTCCTTAATTGGTTCATAAACATTGAAATTAAGGAAAGGGGGCCAGGGAGTTAACTCATTGCTTCCAGTGTCCCCCTGGCAAGTGCAAAGTCCGAGTTTTGATCCCCGGAAAACATATACCACAATACTGGGTGTGGTGGTTCACACCTGTAATGCCGGAGCTCCCCTGTAATCTCAGTACTCTGGAGGCAGAGACAGGAGGATTGCTGTGAGTTCGAGTTACCTTGGGCTACATAGTGAGTTCAGGAACAGCCTGAACTACGAAGCAAGACCTTGTCTCAATAAACTTAAAAAAGAAAGAAACTAAGGAAAGGATGTATTTTCCTAATCTCTTATTTGAACTTCTGAAAAATTATATTTCACAGAATAATGTTTCCAGAAATTCTCCAAAAGCTGTCATTCTCAAAATAGGCAGTGTTGCCCCTGAAGGCCATCTTATAGCTGAAGATACATTTTTGATTGTCACAATGTGTGAGGGGAGCAGTGGAAAAGATCTACTCGGATTTAATGGGTAGAAGCTGGGAATGCTCCTAAAATCATATGCTGCTCAGTATAGCTTGCTGTTTCCAAGAGTGATTATCTTTGCCACAAAGTTTGTACTACCAAAGCTGAGAAATCCTGTGCTTTGGATGTCTTGGCAAACAGTTGAAATAAGCTTCTCAGTGGTTGGAAATTTGATTCAGAGTCAAATTGGTAATATAAGGGACTGACCCCTTGATTTAAACCATTGATTGTCCCTCTCATTGTCATTAATCCATTGTTTTTAGCATCAACTTAGTGATAGCAGAAAAGCTCAAAATATTGTGATCTTATACAACTGACAAAGGAAAGCAAAAAGAAAATAGCTACTTTTAAAACTTAAATGGTAAAATTGAGAGGTTTTGGATCCTTGGAGCCTGAAAAGTAAGGAGCAGACCAATGTAGAGATTGCTGACCTCCTCAGGCTGTTTTCTCTAGTGATGCTTGGTCTTATAAAAATAGTTTGATTAGAGAGTTAATAATAATTATTTAAGGGAAAATATGAATACAGCTTTATTAAACTAAAATCCTGTCGCCTGACTTTTATGCTCCTTCCTTCCCAAAAGGAGCACAGAATATTTAGAAGTCTTAATAGAATTTCATAGCATTTTCTGAGACTGTGGGATTATCATATCAATAGCAGTATCAGATTGGATATTTGAGATTTAAACTACACTATAAATCTCACTCTGATTTATTAGGTAGAAAATATAATTTCTGAATAGTTGTTTAAATAATCTATTCAAAGTATTTAAATATATGTCATCTACAGTTGGATAAGCTATAATCCTTTTCTTTAAAAACTTTTACATCATTGTTATGTATATTATACTATGTCCATTTCCCTTATTATTACAAAGTCATGTAGAAGTTTTGAAAGAGAATAGACATTTTTTTCTGGAAGTTCCTGGAAGATATTTTTTATTTAACACATTCAGGATAGGGGCTATAATTTGTATGTTTTGCTGCCAGTGGCCCACATAGAGGATTCACGCATGTACTATCAGTGGTTCAGGCTGGTGGAAACATGTTAATGATTTTGTAGTATTCTAGACTTTTTGTGAAAGAAAATTGAAGGAAAGAATTTGAAGATACTTAGTTTTGTGTGGTAGGTTATCTTACGTATTTGAAAAAGCATTTTCAAGTCTAGTTACATTAGACATTTTAACTTTAATAAGTCATCTGCTTTTTACTACAGAAAATATCTGCTAATGGTAATTCTGAAGTTTTCTGTTGTGAACAAAACTTTCTTTTGTACGTGAAGTGTATTTCAAAGAGGCTAGCACTTATAGTGGGATGGAATGCCATTCTATACAGGCTATTGTTTTAAACATGTAAATTTTTAATTTGTCATAAATATACTGAATTGAGTTACTAAAAAGTATGTGAAGATGTCATCAGGCTAAGTGATTCCTGCTTTATCCTGATTTTCCCGTTTTTCACAGGATGTCATTAGAGAATGGTAACTTGAATTCCTTATTCCTGACCATCACTTTTAATATTTCAGTTTTTTTTTTTAATGGTACTGGGGGTCAAACTCACAAGCTTGCACTTGCCAGGCAGGCATGATGCCACTGAATTAAATCCCAGACCTAATGTTTCACTTCTAAGTACTTATGTCCTCTTGCATGTCTCAAAGGTACCCCATACTTAGCATGTGTCCAATAGAATTTCTGATTCTCCTTTCCCCATCCTGTCCCACTGATAAATGTTTTCAGTTTCGTGGGATAATACTGTCATCTGTCCTCTTATACCCGTGACATTCTTGTCACTTGCCTTTTTCTCCTTATCTAGTCCAGTACTATCAATAAAAATATGTGAGCCACATACTAACTTTAAAAATGATCTACTAATTGCAATAAAAAGAAACATGAGATTTTAATTTTTTAATTTAACTTAGTATATCTGAAATCTTGTTTCAAAATAATGTGGTATATTTCTTTTTAAATATTAAATCTTAAGAAATACATTAAGAATATAGAATATGTTGTATAATAAATAAGCACATCTCAATTTGGACTAGCCATATTTTGTACACTAAACACCCACATATGCTTGTGGCTGGTAGGTACTGCATTGAACAGTGAAGATCTATTTTGTTACTAAGTCCTTTTATTTTTATCTCCCATATATCAGTGGTTCCTACATGACTGATTACCTCTTGCTTTCCTCTCATTCGTGCATTAGTATTAAGTGCTGGAAAATCCTCTACCACTTCCAACCCATCATTTATATTTTCTATCCTTCAAATCTCACCCCTGAGTTATTCTTTCCTGACCCTCCTCTCTTAGGTTAGTTCCAGCTGTAATCTACTCTTACAGCACTATGTGCACTAGGTGTTGAAGCACCTAGTTTACTTCTATGTATGAGTGTGTTTGTTATATAAGTATATTTATGGGTGTATGTTACAGTTATCCATTTTAAGATCCAAAAGAACCAAGGCAATATTTTTTTTTCTTTCTTTCACCATTTTATCTCTGGTAACTGAGTGCAAGGCATATAGTAATTATTCAACCAACACCTGTTAAATCAACTAAATGAACCTTTCCTACCCCTCATTCCTAGGAACTGAATTCAAACTTTTCACACTGAGCCCCATCCCTACCTTTCTAAGACAGTCTCTCTAAATTGCCTAGGTTGAGTTTGAGCATGTGATCCTCCTACCTCTTACTTCACCCTCCCAGAGTGCCTTCACTGAAAATTCATGGTCAGCGCTTGAATCTGAGTAGTTCTGAGGACCTGAATTTTTTTAGTAATTTAGATTTTATTAATCAAATATGGATAGTGGCCACCACACTGGATGACACAGACCAAGGCAGTGACCATTCATTATATCTCCCTCATTGAGTTCCCATTCTGGGATGGAAAAACAATGAGAGAATTGTATCAAATGGTTATACATAGTATAGAGAAAAATTGGATCAATGATAAGGTATCAGAGTTGGGGAGGAGCAAGACTTGTTTACATAGGATTTTCAGAGAAAGTGTTTCTGACATACTGTCATTTGAGCAGAGCACAAGCCATATGGATGGATATTCAGTATTCAGAGTGAAGGAGCAGCATTTACAAGGGGATTGAGGCACAAATGTGGTGGACATCCTTTAGGAATGGCAACCAGAGCAGTTTCCCTGGATTGAATGTACAGAGTGGAGCAGCTAAAGGTGGAACTATGAAGAGCTTTATTAGTTGTCAGGAAAACTTAAATTTTTACTTGATCAGACAGGGCACAATTGGAGGGTTTTCTGCAGAAGGTCTCAGTCTTTAAGAGGATTGCTTTGGTGTTCATGTTGAGAACAGAATGACATATCCTTGTTTTGTGTTGCTACATCAAAATACCTGAGACTTGGTAACATGTAAAATAGGCTTATTTAGTTCTCAGTGGTGGTGTCCGGAGGGTTCAATGTGGTACAGGGTTTTGGCAAGGGTAGCTGGTAGCTGTATGAAAACAGCAGAGAAGTAGAAGGGAAAAGCCACATGCAGAAGATTCTCTGGGAGCTAATCTAGTCATGTGATACCTAACCTAGTTTCTTGAAATGAATATTAATCCCTTCTGAGGATAGTACCCCAAGATATACCTAATCATCTCCCTCCACGACTACTTCTTAAAAGTTCTACTACCTTAGCGTTGTTATATTGGTAACCAAGTTTCCTGTGTATAAACCTTTGGGGGACAGATTAATATAGCAATACCTATATATCATTAATGTCCATTTCCAGAACATGGATACACATTAAAAAACTTTATCCCTTTTCTGTCTTAATTCAGAAGTCAGCTCTTCTCCTTACTTTTCCTAAGCCCTGTTATCTAGAAGTGACTATTCTACCTTTTGCTAATATCATTCTTAATACTATATATTCTATATGTTGTTTTTTTAATAAACTAAATTTTTGACAGGGATTTATAATGTATCTTTTACTGTATGTACATCATACCAAAAAATGTTTGTTGGTTGACTATTTCCCTGTAATTAAAACTGCCCTGACAGAAAACATTTTCTTGTATCACAAAATAAAGTTGTAGTTGATGACAATATTATTCTAAACTTGCTTTATGTTGCATTTAACTGCAGTAATTAAAATAACAAGTCATTTCTATAATGTTTATCATATGCCAGGTATTCAAAGCACTTAACTGTATTTACTAATCCTCACATAATATTATGAGCAGGTATTATCATCAGACTTTCCAGATGGGAAGCTGAAGCAAATAATGGTTATGTAATTTCTATATTCAGCTGTTAAACTGGCAAACAGGACTTAAATCCAAGCAGCCTTGCTTTACTAAATACAGTAATTTCATTAATAGATCATAGACTGATAGAATAGGAAAAATAATTTTGGGAAGCTATATATTTTTTCAAGTTCTAAGAGTTCTGAGCACTATCCCATCATTTAGGAAAATTTAATGAAATTGTGTAAAATTTTGGTGTACACTACATATTTTTTAAATAACATGATTGTATTAAGCCTTTTAAATTTATTTTGTATGAGAAGCAATATTATAGCACATGAATATAAAGATGCCAAGGAAACAAACAGTATTTTTATTTTTCCTTATTTAGGGCCTGTATATCTTTGGGATCAAGAACTCGAGCTATTGGAAATGCAGCTAAAAGCCAGGTAAATTGTTAATGTCAAAGTTTTTGACTTAGGCAAAAGTAACTCAATCGTAGTAACAAAGTTGCCACTAATTTTTCTGTGTGTAATCACTTTTTTATGAAGGATGATCTATCTAGAACCCACATTTCAATGACAAATAACCATGCTTTTGTAAAAGAAGGTGGGAAAATAGAGGAACACATTTCCAGGGTAGCCCATTGTGGAACTTATGTAGGTAAACATGTAGTTTCTGTAAGGCTTATAAATAGAGCACTGACTTTTTTTTTTTTTTCTTTCTTTCTTTTCTGCTTTAGTGTTAACACAGGGTCTTGCTATGCAATTCAGGCTAGCAGTGAACTTGAGGTGATCTTCCTGCCTCAGCCTCCTGAATTCTGGGAGTGTAGGCTTGAGCCCAGCTAGACCATTAACTCTTAACTTTTGATACTTCAGGCTTTTGTTTACTGACCTAAAAGCCCTTATTTCTTATGTTTCATATATACCTGGACCTTCTTTTGATCCTTTCAAAATAATTTTCTTTAATAGGGCTTTTTTCTTATAACTTTGTAGGGATAATTGACACTTTTATCCAAAAATTTTTGCTAATGTTTTTATCAAAAGCTATTTTTTATAATTGTCATATATATGAAAAATATTTTTATCTTCTCTTTTGATATTACACGTAAGTGGTGAGTTTGGACTAAAATTGTTCTCTTAAGTTTACATCTTATATTCTAGATCTTCTAATATCATAGAAAATTATCTATAAAGAAAGCAATCTAGAGCTGTTCATGTTATATGCCTGTAATCCTAGCATTCAGGAATCTGAGATAGGAAGATTCTTGCAAGTTCAAGATCAGCTTGAAATACAATTCTATGCTAGCCTGGCCTGTCTCAAAAAAATTTTTTTTAAAATTTTTAAAGCAAATCAGGGGTCATTTTTCCTTAGAACTACATAAATTAACATATTTATTGTGTATTCTGGTAGTTTTCTTAGCATAAGTGAAGATTAACATCTGTTTGGCTTTAAAGATCCCTACAAAGATGGGTACTGAATCATGTTATATACAGTACTGTATAGCTTCAACGCCATGTTCTAGTTAAAGAAAAAATTATTTTGCCAAAATACAAGCCATTTACACAGTAAATCTCCTTGCTTAACACCATGTCATATGGAAGGGATTTTGATTTACTAGCTTAGAAATATGTTTCATCACTACCTGACACAATTTTTCACAAAAAAATTAGGCAGTAAGGTAAAAATATTGGACAGTAAAACAAAGGTTGAATAAAAACGCAGACATGAAAGTAGAAATAAAAAAATTCCTAAACATGGTGGTGCATACCTATATCCCAGCACTTGGGAGGCTGTGGCAGGACATTATAGAGTTCAAGCCCAGTCTGGACTACATAGTTTCCCTTGTCTCACAAAACAAAACAAAACAAAAAAAAAAAAGGAAAGAAATTAGAAATCAAAGAAGATACTAGTACACTGGAACAAAAGTGTTGAGAAGAACAAAGAGATAGGAGTTGTAGATGGGCTTTCATATGATTTGAGAAATTCTGAGGTTTTGTATTCTCTGTTTTGAAGATACCATATTAAACCCTAGGATAACTGGAGAATTTGGGAAGTAATACTTAAAGATATATACATTCTCATTGTGTCACTTTACTGTCATTAGGAAATCAGAAAATTGGTTATAATTCTAAACTTGGATCTGTAGCACAAGGGGACTTGGTGGCTTTAGGTATTAAAATACTATTTTATTTTATGTAGAATAAGTATTTGATAAATATAAATGTTTACTGCCAACAGATAGTTACAAATGTAAGAAATACAATTCATGGCTTCAAAAAGCTTCATGGGAGATCATTTGATGATCCTATCGTACAGACGGAAAGAATCAGGCTACCCTATGAACTACAGAAGATGCCTAATGGAAGTGCAGGAGTTAAGGTAAGCTTTATATTCTAATAATACAAAAATGTTGTCGGCATAGGTCCGACATAAGGTCCGGGGTCATGGAAGGAAACAGAGGCACTCAGGGTTGAGTTTCAGCAGAAAGAACAGCCTCAGAGGACTGAAGCCCCGTGAGCTGTCTTCCAATAGCCCTTTTTATTAAGGATCAGTACAAATTAAGAAAGTCTGGGGAACATCCAGATGATAAGGAGGCTCAGGAGTTCTACATAATGAACTCAACAGAAGTTCCTCTTAAGCAGTTAACCCAGGAAATTGCTGAATGGCTACACCTTTTCCTACAAAATGTTCTCAGAATAAAGACATTAAATATGATAACATTATTTGTGATTTGTTTTCCTGTGGATGTAGTACATACACACCTAAGATATTGTGCATATTTTGTAATAATTTAGAAGGTGCCAAAAAAATCTAATTTAGGTAATAGCTTTTCAATTCAAATGCCAATTTCATTGACGAGGAAGAAGTTATTAATATATGTAAAAATATCTGAACCATCTATATGGAAGACTGCAATTTTTTGAATTTTTATGTGAAATTCTAATATATATTACTTAGAAGAATTCAAAGAACAAGAATTTGAAAAGAAAAATTTCTACTGTGTTCCATTGTCATGAGCATTCCAAAAATGGAATGCTACACATAAATGAGTTAAGGGAGAAAGGCAAAAGCCTATGGTCCCAAAGAATATGTTAGTTGCTTTGAGTTTTTTGAATTTAGAAGACTATTTTTAAAAGTATTAAAGCAGACTTTTCTTCTATGAGATGGATTCTGGATTTTTAATTCTACATTCCAAAATAGTTAGAAATTGGTTAATAAATTTTTGTTTTGTTTTATTTTCTAAAGTAGTGGTATACCTTAAAACAGAATTACTCTATGACCCAAGAGTTCCATTCTTGTCAGTAACCAAGAAACTTGAAATGTACACGCACACAAAAACTTGAATAAGAGTATTCATAACATCATTTTTGGGGAAGAATGGTGAGAGGCAGGGTCTCCATATACAGTTCAGGCTGGCCTTGAACTCACTTTTGTAGTCCAGGCTTGCCTCAAACTCAAGGTGAATCTCTTGCCTCAGCCTCCTTAGTGCTGGGATTAAAGATATGTGTCACCACACCTGGCATAATAACATTACTTGCAAATGCCAGAAAGTAGAAACAATTCAGGTGTCTATGAACTTTTAAACAACATATGACCCATCTGTATAATGGAATTTTGGCCATAAAAATAATTAAGTACTGATATATCCTATAACATGCACGAAGTTTAAAATATTTTAAGTGATAGAAACCTGACTCAGAAGTACAACATATATCAGGGACAAGATGAAAGTATCCAGTACTTATAAATGAAATAAATAGGACTCGTATAAATGATGTGTAAATACCATATCATTTCTCTGTCATGAGAAACTAAAAGTGTGAGTTCTAAGATGTTTGAGAGGTATTGTGAAATAGGAAGAAAATGTTCAAAAGGAATAGGGAAAACAATGGTAGGAAAAAGTAAAGAAGGGAAAGAAAATATGTGATGATAAAAATAAAAGGAAACAAAGCCTATGTATGTAAGGGTTTTGGGTTGTGGGGAGGATAGGGGAGTGAGAAAAATGAGAATTTAGATGTGTCATGTACTGATACAATTTCTCAATGTTGATTATGATCATAATGTATATATAAAATGTACCAATAAAATCAATTTTTAAAATAAAATTTTAAACGATGAAGATGTCCAGTCTCTCTACTCCTGTTCAATATGTACTACTTAAAATTTTAACCAGAGCAATTATGGAAGAGAAAGGAAGAAAAGAGATAACATAGGAAAGGAAAAAGTCAAATAGCCTTAGTTAAACAAGACATGGTCATTATATAGAAGACCGAAATATTCCATCAGAAGACTCCTAAAATTAATAAAGAACTTCAGGAAAGTAGCAGATACAAAATAAACATCCAAAAACCAATAGCATTCATATGCATCAAAAATTCACCACCCCCCCAAAAAAATTCACCCGACCAGAAAGAAATCAAGAAAACAGTTGCATTCACAATAGCTTCAAAAGAAGATACTTAGAAATTAACCTAATAAGCAAGTGAAAACTACAGTATACTAAAAAAAGAGAAGATATCAGAAAATTGAAAGGCATCCCCTGTGGCAGAATAGACAGAGCAGATATTGTTTGAAAGGTTATATTCTCAAAACCGATACATAGATTTAATACAGTCCTAATCAAAATACCAATAGCATTCTTCACAGAACTAGAAAAAATAATTATACAAATCCAAAAGAGACCTAGAATAGCAAAAATAATCCTGGATTTCAAGTTTTATAACAAAGCTGCAGTTATAAAAATATGACAGTAATATTTGCACAAAAACCAGAATGCACATCAGTGGAAGAAACTAGAAGGTACAGAAATGATGTCAGATGTGTTCAGCTGTTACCTCTTGACAAAGGGTCAAAAAATGTCCTTGAAAAAAAGTAGTTTCTTTCACAAATGGTGCTGGGAAAATGGGATATCTACGTGCAGAAGTCTAGATACAGAGCTATATATCTCACCTTATATTAAAATGAAAATGGATGAAAGACCTAGATATTAAAACAGAAAAACCAAATCTGCTGGAAGGTTAAAAACTCTGAAAGACAGGCACAGGTAAGCAAGGACTTTATGACCAGAGCCTCAATTTCCCAAGAAATAAGAGCAAAAATCAACAAATGGGATTAGCCAGGTGTGGTGGCTCACACCTGTTATCCCAGCACTCGGGAGGCAGAGGTAGGAGGATTGCTGTGATGTGAGTTGGAGGCTGAGCTCAGGGCCAGCCTAAACCACAAAGCAAGACCCTGTCTCAAAAAAAAAAAAAATAAACAGATGGGATTATATCAAATCAACCCAGAAAGCAAAAGAAACTACAGAGTGAAAAAACAACCTACAGAATGGGAAAACATTTTTGATTAGCTACTCCTTAGACAATTAATACCATCATTAATTGCCATCAGGATTAATGCCAAGAATATATAAAGAACTTTTTAAAAAATTAAGCCCCAGAATAGAAGAACCAATAAAAAAAAATGCACAAATGAATAAACACTTCTTAGGAAAAATACAGATGGCCAATAAATACATGAAAAAATGTTCAGTATCTTTGGACAATAGAGAAAGGCAAATCAAAACAATACTCCATCTTGCCCCAGAAAAAATGGATATCATGAGCTCAAAAACCAAGAAATGCTGGTGAAGTTATGGGGGAAAGGAACCCTTCGATATTGTTGGTGGAAATGTATGCTAGTACAAATGCCATCAGGTTGCTCCTTCGAAAAGTGCCTCGCCAGTTAAATGTTACTGGGTCCTGGGTCACTCACCTCTTTCTCTGGAGTTAGATTCAAGATCCTTCTCATCGCAGACAAAGACTTTGACAAAATGAGTAAAAAATAGTAGCCAAGTTTATTTGAAAAAGTAAAAGTGAAGAGTGAGGAAGAAACTGGCTCTGCAGAGCGAGCTTGGGCTGATAAAAAGGAGAAAAAGCAATTGAAGGACACGGAGAAAACAAGACAAGAAAGTTGTGATAGCAAGTTCTTGGCATCTGTGTCTTTTAATCTGTTCAAATCTCAAGAAATGTATGTATATAGTAGAGTGCTAGTCAGTCTTCAAGGATAAATTTGAGTCGTTTGTAGAAAACAAATACACCTTGAGATAATACTAAATGAAATATATCAGACACAGAAAGTTAAATATCACATAGTTTTTCCTATGTGAGCAACCCAAAGTATAAATAATTTAAAGAACAAATAAAAGATAATAAACAGGGAGAGGTAAGCCTTGTACCAATGGGAAGGGGATTAGGGTTGGAGGGTCCATCAGTCACTGCTCACAAGCTAGGCTTACACTGGCTGCCCAGAGTCAGATGTGGAAGAGTACAAAAGGGCTTTGTGCACACTAGAGATCCCACGGATCCAGGCAAGGTTGAAGGCCTGGAGCTCACTGTAGTATCCTGAGTGAGTGAGTACCAGGAAGTAAAGGTCTGCAGTAGAAGCTGGAAGTTCTGCACTGGATGGTGAAGAGTCTGTGCTAGAAGCTAGGAGATGATGTGCAAGGTGAAGGTAAAGACTGGGGCTCCTTCAAAGAAACAAAGCAGCCTTTCTTCTTCATTTCTTTTATTCCATTTGATGAGAACACAGAATAGTGCCACTTAGCTAGGGTGGGTCTTCTGTCTTCTGTAGACCCTCGCATCACACCCAGAACTATGCTGATCCAATATAGTTGGGTGTTACTCAAATTGACACAAAATACCTATCACAGAGGGAGGGAAGAAATAAAGAAGAAATGAAAAGGAGCAACATGTACATGTACGAACTCCCTGCAATGAATGTATTTATTATGTATTGCAAACATGTACTAATACAATTTTTAAGTGCACATATCTGTATTTTTGAAATGTTCAAAATACAACAAATTATACAGGCAGAATGCAGATTAGTGGATGCTATGTGTTAAGGAGAGGTGGAGAATGACAGCTAATGGGTATGGGGTTTTTGAGGGTGTAATGAAAATGTTCTACAACTAGATAGTATTGATGAGTGTACAATTTAGTGAACATACTAAAACCTGAATTATATACTTCCAGAGGGATAAATTTATACTGTGTGAATTGTGTGTCAGTGAAACTATTTTTAAGAATTAACTTTCAGCTTGATACATGTGTGCTGTGGACACTAAGAGACAAAACAATGAAACAAGTGATGGAGATGCAATTGAAGGCATATGAAGGATTACAACCTAGGAAACTGGATGGGTTATGATAGCAAAACTGAGACATAAGTTCAGATGTCCTTTAGATCTGGTAAGCACTGGTTAGTGATGACCTAAGCAGTTTTATTCCAGGTTGAAATGTAATTATATTCTTTTGCTTTAAATCTTTAACATGAAAAAACACCTCATGCTTTGTGAGTGAACTGGAGAAAACACAATAAATATTTTTTAAAGACTACCAAGATTAATTTTTCAAGTAACACAGGTTTCGCACATTCATAATGATGTTTATACTGTAGTCAAAAGGCTTTAAAAGTCAGCCCTCTTGAACTGCCTTCATCCTTTTAAGAGTGACCATTAGTGTTCAACTCCTTGTGGATTCTGTTTTTATAAATTTGTTTGAATATGTTTTGATGTTTATTTCATCTAACTATGAAAAGTCTTATACAAAGAAATACAATATTATTATATTCTTAGCATCACTGAAACTATGCTGATTCTTTTTTCCCCCTTATTTCACTGTGCTTTACCTTATTTCCAAGGTTTTAAAGAAGCAATTTAACATAGCATTTGTTTTTATTTTTTTAACTTACTTAAAATGAATTTGGAAATAAAATGGATGTCAACTTTAGATCTGATTCAAGGTAAATCATGTATTAAGGTACATACATATTTATACATAGAGACATTGTGCTGCTTGATGGAGTTCTCCAGAACCCTTCCAAAAATTCTAGCATTAGAGAATAAAATTACTCCACCCTCTGGGAATCCGGAGATAAAAGACATGCCCTTGGGTATAGGGATAAATAAAGAGGAGAAAGAAAAAATTTGATGGTTAAAAAAAAAAGGAAACAAAGCTTATGTATGGAGGGCAAGGGATTGTAGGGAGGGCAGGGAAATGGGAGAAAATGAGAATCAGGTTGTGTCATGTACAGATACAAACCCTCAATGTTGAATGATCATAATGTATAATAAAATCAATTTTTTAAAAAGGCATGCCCTTTTAAAACATTATATGAGGCCTAAGGCAGCTTTGTGTTGCTTTTAAATTTTTTGATTGTCATAAAGATTCAGTTACTTGATTAAAGTACATGTACCTCAGTATTCACTGGTCAGGAGGCAGTTTGAAAAGATTGATTTTATGTTCCTATCTATAGAGAGGTCTTAAACTTAAGTATAAAATGTAACAGTTTAGGGCCAGGAATTTAGCTCAGTGGTTTCAGAGTCGGCCTTACAAGTGCAAGGTCCCGAGTTCAATCCATGGTAACCATATACCGCAGTGCCAGGCGTGGTAGCTCATGCCTGCAATCCCAGCACTCGGGAGACAGGGCAAGAGGATTGTTATGAGTTTGAGGCTTGCCTGGCCTACATAGTGAGCTCAGGGCCAGCCTGAACTACAAAAGGGAGGTCCTGTCTCAAAAGCAACAACAACAACAAAAAACCCAAAAACCCAAATAAACAAAAATGTAGCAGTGTAACACTTTGTAATGTTAAGAAAAAATGTAGTCTATTATTTAAACAAAACTAACCCATCAAGAGAAAAAGTAACTTCTCTATTTTATATTTAATTTAAATTATTTATTTATTTATTTATTTATTTTAAGACAGGATCTCACTTTTGTAGTTCAGGCTGGCCCTGAGCTCAGCGTTGAACTCACAGCTGTCCTCCTGCCTCTGCCTCCCGAGTGCTGGGATTACAGGTGTGCCAGCACTGTCTGTGTGGATTGATTGCTGTGGGCCTGAGTCTCCATACTCAGCATTGTTATAAGTGGTTACTGAACCCAGGCCCTTACACTGGCAAGGCAAGCACCGGAACCACTGAGCTAAATCCCCGGCCCTAAATTCTTTAATATTTATGTAATTAATAGTTTTCCCTAAAAAATTTGGAGTTGTCCATGTTCAAATTTGAGAAAAAATTTTTCCTGATATTTTTATTTTCTTTTCCCAAACAGTGACTAAAGCTTTTATTTTAAAGCCATGGAGGTGTAAGTTTCAAAAGAAAAATTTGATCCTTTTCTCCTTCACTGTTTATCACACTGGGAAAATAAAGTATAAAAATTGTTTTTGTGGAAAGTGGTGGGTATAAGAGGTTAGAGACTTCATAGTAATTTCGTTGGTTGTAAGACAGTAGATTCTCAGAAGTGAGAGAAATTATAAGTGTTTTCCTTTACGTCATGGTCCTAGAAAACTTTTCTGAAATAAAACTTTGAGCCTAGGACTTTGTCTTCTTCACACCGTATATCTACTCTATATCAAGCACAAGGTCACTAAATATTGGTTTGATGAAGAAAATAAATGACAGTCTCCACTTTTGATTTTAGGTACGGTACCTAGAAGAAGAGAGACCTTTTGCAATTGAACAAGTTACTGGAATGCTGTTAGCCAAGCTTAAGGAAATTGCAGAAAATGCTTTAAAGAAACCAGTAGCTGACTGTGTGATTTCAGTAAGTTTTACTTCAATAAATCATATATTCATGTTATATAAAAATATATTTCTTCCCTTTATGCTTTCATCTGTTATCTAGCAAATAACCTAAAATAATTTAGGATTTTTCCATTTAAAAAGAATTACCTTCTCCAGTAGAAATTTAGGATTTGAAATTCTTATAAGTCAGTTTTATGAAAATCCACAAAGCTTATTGTGCAAATTTTTAGTGGCTATTGCACCTATCACTTATATCAGAATCTTGTAGGTAACACTTAACTTCCCACCTCCAAGGACCTTAATATTTTTGTTAAAATATAAAGTTCCCATTTGGAAATCTGAGGTTTTATATAGTCTATGTCAGAAAAAAAATCTTTAAGGATCTTTAACAAAAGTTATTTACCTGCCTTGTCTCTTGAAATTCCACTGAGTATTGTTAACTAGTATTTAATTTATATAATTTTGTTTTAATATGGATACATTTCTGCATAAGAAAAAATTGTATTATGAACTCTTCAGTGAAGTTACTAATTCATTGGCATTTGGAATTTAGTACTTACCAGTGGAATTGGAAATTTTTAATGGGAGAAAAACATTAAAACTTAATATTTTATTTTTTATCCATTCACTAATGTAAGAAATTTACTAGGCATTCTTTTAGATATTTTGTATGTATTAACTCATTTAATCTTTAGAATTCACCCAATGAGGATATTATTGACTTCAGGTTTATAGATTAAAAATGTGAAGGATATAGTTCAATCATAAGATCATGTTTGTAACTCTTTCATTACACTCTCACTTGAATGTCAAATGGTAAAAATTAAAAATTCATCTTAACTTCATATTTTTCCGTTTAACCTTACTTGCTTTCATTTTGATGTGAGAAATTAGTATCATGGGCTGGAGATGTATCTCAGTGGCACCACACTTGCCTGGCAAGCACACTGAATTCAATCTCCAGTACCAGAAAAAGAAAGAAATTAGTGTCAAAACATAGTAATAAGAACTTTTAACTTTGTTGTTTTGTTTTGTTTTATTGAGACAGGATCTTGTAGTTGATGTATTTGTCTCTTTTGTGTTCTACTAGATCACTAGTAAATAGGAAATTATTTAGTTCATAAGTTTAATGCCTTTTAGGTAAACTACACATTATAATTTAAGATTTTTGCCAGGAAAATACCAAGTCAGGATAACAATCTTATTAAATAAAATTCAAGTTATTTTCCTAGTGTTCCTGTATGTTGAATGATATTTCTAAAATCAAAAACAAACATTGAAGAAGACTGCTTAGAGTTGGAGGGGCCTTAATTTATTCTCTGCATGACTAAACTTGATAATTAGCTTTGTAGAAATTTGTAGGCTAAAAGTACTACTTACTTTGACAGAACCAAGTATAGATGAATATTAGCTTTAAGTCTGACTGTACTTAATTGTTAGTGGAAATATAGTTAATTTATTTAATAATTGCAAAAGAAATGTGTGGACATGGCTTCCCTGTAATACATATTTCCCCATCTTGGAAATATAACTACTGTAGACAGTTGATATTTTATTCTTCTGGTTGTGTATATACATATATAAAAATAAAATTATGCTATACATGACTTTATTAATATAATATACTGTTCCATGACAATGTATTGTTTTGGTTTTTTCTGGTACTGGGAGTCGAACTCAGAACATTGCACTTGGAAGGCAGGCATGGTGCTGAGCTAAATCCCCACCCTCACTGTGATAATGTAGATCTACCCAATTCCAACAGTTACATTGGATACCATTGTATAGATATGTAGTGTATTTAATCACATTTTTTAGCAGTTTTAGGTTTTTACTTTTTATTATTAAATAATATTCTTTATATAATTAATTATAATTACATTAATTATTAACAGTCCAGTGTATTAGTCTATTTTTCAATACTGTATCAAAATACATGATATAGAATAACTATTCAAAAAAGTAGGATTACATAGTTCACAGGTTTGGAGGCTAAAAGTCCAAGATCAGTTGGCCCCATTAATTACAGTAAGGACCTCGTAGTAGTAGGTCAGGAATATGTGTGGGAAGAAGATCAGATTGCCAGACAGGAAGTCAAAGAGATTGGGGTTCAGCAGTCACTACCCAGGCAGTGGCCCTCTGAGGACCTTCTAGCCCCATCTCTAAAGAGTTACCCTGAAAAGTAGCCACACTAAAAACTAAGCTTCTAAGATGTGACTTTTTGGGGGAACAAATACTATCCAAACTGTAGAACTAGACTAATATGAGAAGTGTTTAGATTAACCAAACTTTGGCAATCCTGTCATTTAATTGGTTATTTGAAACGGTTAAAAACATTTTTGTTTAACTAAAACAACACTCTTTGCCTTAAATTTATCTAATTTTTAGTACAATTATTTTGTTTTTCTTTGATGAAATATTTAAGTAAATCTTTTACCTCAAACTAATTTAATTATTGTTTTAAAATCTCAGGTTCCTAGCTTTTTTACTGATGCAGAGAGAAGGTCTGTGTTGGCTGCAGCCCAGGTTGCAGGCTTAAATTGTTTAAGATTAATGAATGAAACTACAGCAGGTAAGCACACTACAGTTTGGAGAATCGCTATCAGAAAGATTTTTTTATATTTAATAATATAGTTATTTTTCATTCTTGTTATATATTGATCTTATAAACTTGTTGCTTTGGAGTAGAACATTTTGGCAGAAGCTAAATTTATCTTGTTTGTTGTAAGAATAGTTTTTGCGGGCCGGGGATTTAGCTCAATGGTTCCGGCGTCTGTCTTGGAAGCGCAAGGACCCGGGTTTGATCCCCAGTAACCACGTAACTATACTGGGTGTGGAGACTCATGCTCAGCAGCAACCAGTAGCACATACCACAGTGCCAGGCATGGTGGCTCACGCCTGTAATCCCAGCACTTGGGAGGCAGAGGCAGGAGGATGGCTGTGATGAGTTGGAGGCTGAGTGCAGGGCCAGCCCGAACTACAAAGCGAGACCCTGTCTCAAAAAACCTAAAAAAAAAAAAAAAGAATAGTTTTGCTATAGACTTACAGATACATAGAGCATTAAAATAAAACCTTTATAAAAAGTGCATTTACTTTTAAACTAATAATAATTTTACTGGACTGTGTATTGAAGTACTATGTATTAAAGTATCAAAGTAATTTATCTCTTGTTTTCCAAGTAATTGTAATACTAGAATTAACCTGATTCCTTGTTCTTATACAGTTGCACTAGCATATGGAATTTATAAGCAGGATCTTCCCTCATTAGATGAGAAACCAAGAAATGTAGTGTTTATTGATATGGGACATTCTGCCTATCAGGTCTCGGTTTGTGCTTTTAACAAAGGAAAACTTAAAGTAAGTAAATAAATTATTTGCTGTATTCTACTTTAATTATTAAACATGCAGACTATATACAGAACATTAGTACATGGGCTTTACCCTTGGCTCTGCCCCTTAAAAACTGACTGTCCTTACATATTAGTTTCTCTGTCTGGGGACAATATCAGTAACTGTCTCCTAGAATTTGTGAGGAAAAACATGAGTTAATGTATATAAAATGCTTGGTATGCCTAACATATAACATCTGCTATAACATTTGTTAGATATTTTTATTGTATTAAATCATTTATTAGGGAGCATAAATAATCTTACAGAAAATGTTTTCTAAAATGATTTATATTATTTAGTCTTTCTAAGAATCCTAGTTTTAAATTTCTACATTATAGCACTTCAGTGTGGTTATATTCTTAAGGTCTTATTTAGTTTTCTACTAATTTTTACTATTATAAAATGGTGAACTATTTACCTACACTTACGGTTCTTTCCACTATGCATTATATGTAGTTTACTGAGAAGATAGCGTGCTTTGGTTTATCCAACTCTGCAAGAACCTTTTGCTCTACAGCTTTGTATAACATTCTTGTAATCTGAACATTGAAGGGAAATGACTCATGATAAATACAAGGGAGGGGTTTTTTTTTTTAGGAAAAAAATGGTTTTACTCCTGTGCCTTTAGCCTTAAATTTTAACCTTTTTGTTATTGTTTTGTTTTGTTTTTTATTGAGACAGGATCTCGCTATGTAGTTCAGGCTGGTCTCAAACTCATGGCAATCTTCCTGCCTCAGCCTCCTGAGTACTAGAAGTACAAGTTTGTGCCACCTATGTGCATTTAATAATGCTCAGCTAACAGAGTATTTTTACCTTCCTTTTTGGTAAATAACTGCATAGTGATGTATAATTTTTAGATTATCAAGGCTTTTGAAAGTCTGATAAAGAGTATGATCCATTGTCCACACTTGCCTCTAGCCACCTACCAAGATAATTTTAGCATTTAATTTTAGATAATACTGAACTTCACAAGCAATTGATTCGTTGATTGTCCATGCTAGTCTGCAGGGAAGACACTATACTCAGATTGTGCCCTCACTCTGTTGCGATGTTTCTCATTCCCGACACTCTCACAATATATACCATCTTGTGAAGAAAGAGCTGATGAACCACACCAGCAGTGGGAGTCATTTTTTTGTAATGAAAATTTGTAGTCATTTTACCCTCAAGAAACTAGATGTCTTGGTCCACAGTGTTGCAGTTCTGGGACTTATTTACCCCTTCTAGATAACTATCAACTAGAAAAGCCCATAGTTATAGCGAGCTTTTTGTGTGTGTGTGTGAGACAGGGTCTCACTGTGAGTTCAGGCTGACCTTAAACTCTTTGTGATCTGGGCTGACCTCAAACTTGCAGTGATCCTCCTGCCTCAGCCTCCACAGTGCTGAATTACAGGCATGTGCCAGCACATCTGCCTCTTTAGGGAACTTATTTAAGTTTACTTCTATCTTTATTTGTTTTCTTCTTTGCTATCTCATGTATACTTTTTACCCTCCTGTAAGAATCCCATTATATTGCCCAGCGTGGACAAAAGCTGTTGATTCTCCATCCTCAACTTCCTAAGCTGATTAGTCTCAATAATCATTGGCAGCCCACTTACTGATGTGTAGATTGAATATTTACAGTATTTACCTTTTAGAATACCTTTTAAAAATGTATTTTTCTTGTTCATGTCTTAGACATGTTTCTTTACTCTTTTAAAGTTGGTTTTAGTACAGTACTATTGGAACCTAAGAATATGAAATAATGAAGTTGTAATTTAATTATTCTTTATGGTATATGGATCTGTAACTATTAAGCAAAGAATAAAGAAAGGATGTATGCTAGCAAAACACAGGTGATAACTGATTCCAAGTTCAATACCACTGTTATTCAGAAAAATCTTAGGTTTTTAATTTTTTATTACCATGTTAGTGATTTTTTTGTTTTGTTTTTCTTTTTTAATCTATATTTCTGAAAATTCAGTTATGCTTTTCCTATTAAACAGGTCTTGGCTACTACCTTTGACCCATATTTGGGTGGCAGGAACTTTGATGAGGCTTTAGTAGACTACTTCTGTGATGAATTCAAGGCCAAATACAAGATAAATGTCAAAGAAAACTCGCGGGCTTTGTTGCGCTTATATCAGGAATGTGAAAAACTGAAGAAGCTGATGAGTGCAAATGCTTCAGATCTTCCATTGAACATTGAGTGTTTTATGAATGACCTCGATGTTTCTAGTAAAATGAACAGGTACCGTATTTTTTTCAGTTTTGAAAAGTATTTGTATATTTCATAATGTGGAGATCACATCTGACTTTTTCTATGCTGGTATTTAGAAGCATATAGAAACTATGCTTAACCTTTTATCCCAAAACAATGTTTTTATTTTATTTTCTTACAGAGCTCAGTTTGAACAGTTGTGTGCTTCCCTCTTGGCCAGAGTTGAACCACCTTTAAAAGCAGTAATGGAACAGGCTAGTAAGTAGAAATTTCTGTCAAAAGTGAACTGTGTGAGGAACAGGGATTTAGCTCAGTTGGTTCCAGCATCTGCCTGGCAAGCGCAAGGTCCTGAGTTCAGTCCCCAGTAACCACATACCACAATGCCGGGCTCAGTGGCGCACGCCTGTAATTCCAGCACTCAAGAGGCAGAGGCAGGAGGATTGCTGAGTTCAAGGCTAGCCTGGGCTACATAGCAAGTTTGGGGCCAACCTGAACTACAATATGAGACCCTATCTCACACACACACAAAAAAAGAAGAGTGAACTGTGTGGTAAAAGCAAATAAAAAGTTCATTTTTCTTTAAAAGATATTTCCCATTTTTAAGAGTATATTACATTCTTTATTCATAAGATAGAGCACTAGAAATTTGACTTCCTGAAAATTCTTCCTTGAGTATTTTATTATTTATTCATAAAGCTCATTAAACTATTTTGGAGGTGTTTATATAGGGTTAGAAGCTTGTAAAATGAAATTAAGGTCGAAATGGGGATGTGATTCCTTTTAAAAAGACTTTTAGTAACCAAAGTCAGACAGAGTGGCACATACCCAAAATCCCACGACTCAGGAGGATAGCCTGGGCAATTCACCAATGTTCTGTCTTAAATACATAAGACAGTAATATAAACCGCTGCACCCACTGTGAGCATCAGAGTGGAGATGCCTCAGTTTTCCTCTAAAAACTAACAGCACAAGTTGTATTTGACCCAAGTATACCTCTACTGGGTATTTTCCTTAAGAGTTAAAGAAATCATATGACAGTGATATATGCATATCTGTGTGTGTAGCAGCACAAATCATAGTAGCTAAATTTTGGAAACAGACTATATGCTCGTTAACAGATGACTAGATAAAGAAAATGTGGTAGGTACTGTTCAGCCATAAATAAAGATGAATTGTAGTCATTTGTATGAAAATGGATGATCTTGAGACTATAATGTTAAATTAAATAAACCAACCACGTAAGGTTAAATATTGCTTGGTTTCTCTTATGTGAAAATGCAAAGATAAAAATAAAGAACAAGATAAGAGAAAAAAATAAGTAAAATAAGAAGGAGATGATAAGGGAGGCAACGGCAGGAGGATTGCTGAGTTCAAGGCCACCCTGCGCTACGTAGCAAGTTTGAAACTTAGACAAATGTTATGGAGTTGGGAATGGACCTGGGATGGAGGGGAGGAGAAGACAGAAAGAAGAGAAAGCAAAAGTGATTAAGATGTGATAGGTATATATACCAGTCCTCCAGATGATTATAATTATTATGTATCACAAAATGTATACCGATAAAAGCATGCATTTTAAAAAGGGCTGGGGTAAAATAAAAAGGTCTGAGACTCAGTAGCAGAGTATTTGTCTAGAAAGCACAAGGCCTATCATACACAAAATAAATGATTTTAGTAACCAATGAAAAACACCTCTGTAGAAGTTTGTGAGGTACAAGAAAACTGAAGAACTCTGAGAAGGTTCTGTAAAATTTAGGAGGCACTTGTATATGCCTACTGTCACTCCAATCATCTGGACCAAGTCTAGTGCCTATGATATAGACAATGTTTATTAAATGTTGAGTATTTTCAAATTTTGTCTTTTAATTATCTGTTTTATCTTCCTTTGTACATATTAAAAAAATCCACTTTAAAAAAAAATACATTCTGGCACCCAGAGCAGTATGCATGGGGGCACACACCAGTAATCCCAGCCCTTGGGAGGCTGGGGCAGAAAGATCCCTAAGATTCTGAGGCCACATGGTGGTCTACAAAGTGAGTTCAAAGCCAGCTTTGACCCTGTCTTAGCTCCCCTCCAGAAACTGAAAACTTTTTGAAGCCTACTGTTTGCAGAATTTTAAAACTATCATATTTTTCTCACTGAAAAATACTTTATTTTCCAGACTTACAACGTGAAGACATAAGTAGTATAGAAATCGTAGGAGGAGCAACACGAATTCCTGCAGTGAAGGAACAGATTACTAAATTCTTTCTTAAAGATATAAGTACCACTTTAAATGCTGATGAAGCTGTTGCAAGAGGATGTGCATTACAGGTTTTTCCTTTTCTTTATTTTTGGTAGAAGTGGTAATAGTCTAAAGCAGCCTTTTAGATAATCACTTGTCAATAAGCCAAAGTAAAATGAAATTGTTTGTAGTAATTTTTGTATCATTTTATATTTTAAAACTACAATAGGATTTTTTATACTAAAGGCAAATTTATAAATTCTTGGAATTGTGTTAATTTAAAATTCTTTTTGGAGACTGGAAAATGTTACACTATATTTTATTAGATCACATAAAATATTCTCTGGATCTTAACCCAAAAAAAGGAATTTTAAAAAATGTAACAGTTTTACTAGAAGGACTTCATTAAGCGGTTCATTCAGGGTAAGATAAGGTTGTATCTGTTGATTCAAATATGGTTTACTCCTTATTTTCAGTGTGCAATTCTCTCACCAGCATTCAAAGTGCGTGAATTTTCTATAACAGACATTGTTCCCTATTCAATCACATTAAGATGGAAGACCTCTTTTGAGGATGGAACTGGGTGAGTTATTTTTTAAATCTTAAGAGTTCATCATAAATATTTAACATGTTTTTCTATGTTAGAGGCATATGTACTTGTTGTTGTCTGTCAATTCAAAATAAAGTGTTTAGAATATAAAAGTGATACAAAACATAATGGGCGTATTTATAATTTCATATTTTATTATAAAAGTAAAATATGCTTGGGCCGGGGATTTAGCTCAGTGGTTCCAGCACCTGTCTTGCAAGCGCAAGGACCCAGGTTCGATCCCTGATATCCATATACTATACTGGGTGTGGAGACTCACACCCAGCAGTAATCAGCACCACGTACCACAGTGCCGGGCATGGTGGCTCACGCCTTTAATCCCAGCATTTGGGAGGCAGAGGCAGGAGGATTGCTGTGATGTGAGTTTGAGGCTGAGTTCAGGGCCAGCCTAAACTACAAAGCGAGACCCTGTCTCAAAAAACCTTAAAAAAAAAGTAAAATATGCTTGTTTTAAAATGAAAATTACAGAACACAAATAATAAAACTTAAAAATCTACATTTGTCATACCCCCAACTTCCTTAGGCCATTTTACAGCATTAACCATTTTTAGTACCTAGTGTTAACCTCTGCAGGCCTTATCTCTGAATATCCATAAATAAAAAGCATGCTACTATTTAGTTTGTATGTTCAGAGCATCTTGCTTTTAAAACATTGCTGTATATTACCTTTCCTTGTCAACAGTAACTTTTTCAGACTTAAGTATTGCTGTTATTAGAAATATCCGTGAGCATATATACTTGTCCAGTTGTGTCTGGTAAGCAGTGCAGGAGTAAAATTTTTGACCTAGAGTACGCACATTAATACTGCAAACTTAAGTCACTAAAAACTTGTGGTAATGTATATTCTTGCAACATTGTTAATATTACCAATCAGGTTCATTTTCTCCTATTATACTTTTAAATGTAACATGCCAATAGCAAAAAATAATTTCTTAATTTTGTGAACTTAAATCTTTTGTTGACATCTGCATTTCATTCACCATGCATTGTCCACAACTGAAGTAACGTGTTTCCTTACCAAAATCAAAATTGCTATTTGGATATTTTATTTACCTACTATTCAGCAGTATAGTCTATAAAATGGCTAAGCCTATACTTAAGTTTTGAAGTTCCCCAAATTTTTGTTTCTACATATTAATATCCCCAAGAAATTGAAAGTTTTTTTACATAGTACAAATTTCAAAAATGTAGATTAGAAGCCTTATCTGAATGACTTGTAGAGCATTTGAATGGCTTATTTTGATGTCAGTTTTGAAGCAAGACAATTATTATTTTGTAAAGTTTAATTTCACTTAAAGATATAAATGATCTAGAAAAAATATAAGAAAATGTATGAGAAGTTAAATTGAAAAGTCTATTCTAATGATCATAGTAAAAAAATGAAGATGGTATTTGTTAAGCTCTTGACAATAAAGGAAAGGGTTCATAAGTGTGAAGATTTATCATACATTGCATGATTAAATTAGCAGAATGATGATACTAAAAAGTATTAAAAAGTAAGTTTATGGGCAACTATAAACAATAACCATAAATCATTTCTCTTACAGTGCTTGAAGAATTTTAATTTGTGTGACTTTAAAACTTCTTGTATTACAAAGTAGAAAATACTTTCAAGGACATTGTTTACATTAAAAATTTTGGAATATCAATAGTAAAGTATCAAAAAAATATCCTTATGAGGAAGTGTTTAGGGTGGAAGAAGAGTAATGTATGTACTGTCAGTTGGTTCACAAAAAGTACAGATAGTTTGTGCATACAAATGATGATACAGTGGGCAAAATGTTTATAGCAAACCTAGAGAAGATACACAGATGTTCCTTGCCCTGTCTGTAATTTTGTACCATGTGTAAATTTACAATCATTTCCAAATAAAAGGTCTTTGTAAAAAGGTAGCTAGAGGGCCAGAAATTTAGCTCAGTGGTTCTGGTGTCTGCCTGGCAAGCACAAGGTCCCAAGTTTTATCCCCAGTAACCACATACCACTTTGCGGGGCATAGCAACTCATGCCTATAATCTCAGCACTCAGGAGGTAGAAGCAAGAGAATCACTGTGAGTTCAATGCTGGCCTGGGCTACATAGTGAATTCAGGATCAACCTGAACTATAAAATGAGACTCTGTCTCAAAAGAACAAAACAAAACAGTAGCTAGAATTATAGAGGTTTATGTATGGCAGGTATTTTTGGAGGTTACTGGGCAGACCCTGGTGCTTAGGTACAAGGACAGTGCATTTTGACATTAAAATGTGCATATTCTCAGGTAATATTTGTTTTTATTTGTTGTTTGTTTTTTAGATAGGCTCTTGCTTGTAGTTCAGGCTGGCCCTAAGCTCACTATGTAAGCCAGGCGAGCCTTGAACTCACAGCAATCCTCCTGCCTCTGCCTCCCAAGTGCTGGGATTATAGGCGTGAGCCACCACGCTTGGCACTGTGGTGTATGGTACTGATTGCTGGTGGACGTAAGTCTCCACATTCAGCATTATTTTATGTAGTTATCGGGGATCAAACTGGGCCCTTGTGCTTGCAAGACAGGCACTGGAACCACTGAGCTAAATCCCCAGCCCAAGTAATATTTGTTTTAAGCATTATAGAACTGTCTCGCTATGTTGGACATTGTGAAAACTTGAACCATAAATTTGGCAAAATGCATGTTTGTAACAAAATTAGTAATTGTTTTTTCTCACATTTGTACATTAATATCTTTGTTGTTGCTCCTTGTGAATTAAAGATTATGGATTCTGTAATTAGGTTAATGAGCAGTTTTCTGTTTGTATTTGAGTGTCTTTTCCACTGCATTTTAGGGAATGTGAAGTATTCTGTAAGAACCATCCTGCCCCATTCTCAAAAGTCATTACTTTCCACAAGAAGGAGCCATTTGAACTAGAAGCATTTTATACTAACTTACATGAAGTGCCTTATCCTGATCCAAGAATTGGTAAGAAAACTAAAAAAAATTTTTTCCACAATTTTTGACCTTTTATAAATAAATATATAGAATCAAAGAAGCAGAATGACATTTCACCTAAACCAGCTCTGGATTTTTCAAAAAAGATAGCTGTACTTTCTTGCAAATACGTACTTTTTGTGCTCAGTTTATTTCTAGAATAAATGTGTAGTTTAAGTATTAATTCATTTCAACTTCTATATTTAAAATGCTGTACCATTGACCTGAAAAGTTTGTGAGTATATATATATAATTTTTTTTTTTTTTTTTGGAGACAGGGTCTCGCTTTGTGGTTCAGGCTGCCCCTGAGCTCAGCCTCAAACTCACATCACAGCAATCCTCCTGCCTCTGCCTCCCGAGTGCTGGAATTACAGGCGTGAGCCACCACGCCTGGCACTGTGGTATGTGGTACTGGTTGCTGCTGGGGTGAGTCTCCACGCCCAGTATTGTTATGTGGTTACCAGGGAATCGAACCCAGGCCCCTGTGCTTGCAAGACAGGCACCGGAACCACTGAGCTATATCCCCAGCCCTGTAAGTATATTTTTGATAGGAAAACTCAAATCAAATTGTGCTACCATACTGACTTCTAATTTTAAAATTTGTTACAGGCAACAGCTTTAATAAATATTAGTGGATTAGTCTAAAAATGAGCAGACTGTAATTCCTGTTTTAACTGAGCAATTACTTTAGGTGCTATAAAGTAAATTCTGATTTTATATCTTTTAAAGAAAACAGTTTTTAAATTGTAAAATTTTCTGTATACTGATAGATTAAAAGGAGACTATATAGTTTCAAGTACATTATTTAAAGAAGAATTTATTAAAAATTATGTTCATTCATTTGGGCCGGGGATTTAGCTCAGTGGTTCTGACGCCTGTCTTGCAAGCACAGAGGCCCTGGTTCAATCTCCCATAACCACATACCATACTGGGTGTGGAGACTCACCCCAGCAGCAACCAGTACCACATACCACAGTGCCGGGCGTGGTGGCTCACGCCTGTAATCCCAGCACTCCGGAGGCAGAGGCAGGAGGATTGCTGTGATGTGAGTTGGAGGCTGAGCTCAGGGCCAGCCTGAACCACAAAGCGAGACCCTGTCTCGGAAAAAAATAAGAAAATTATGTTAATTCACTAAAACTGCTGTTTAGTACCACAAGCTAAATGACTTAAGCAGTGGAAATATACAGAGTCTGCCCAAAAAATGTATATAAATGTAAGCAGTTCACCGTACAAATAAAATGTCTGGAAGCTGATGGCCACCACTTTGAGCACCTCTTACAACTGGAGAAAGCAAAGATAACTTGTATAAACCTCATGATGTCTCAATAAATTTATACAAGCTTTTGTTTCCCTCGTGTATACTTTTTTTTTGCAGACTCTGTTTTGTCTCAGGTGTGGAAGCTAGAATTGTGGTTTCTCCTGAGGGCTATAAAGGAAGGATCCATTTCAGTTCACTCTACTTGGTTTCTAGATGATCATCTTCATGTTCTCATGACATTTGCTCACATTTGTATGTGTGTCTCTCCAAATTTCTCTTATAAAAGTACCAGTCATACTGAATTAGGGCCCACCCCAATGATCTCATTTCAATTTAATTACGTCTTTAAAGATTCGGTCTTCATAAACAATCACATCCTGAGTTACTGGGGTTGTTATAACTTCAGTATATGAATTTTGGGATGTTGGCATATAGCTCAAAAAAGATCAGCCAAATTTCTTACTACCCGATTTCTTTGTATGGCATTCTCTCTTTTAATTTTTCTTGGGACAAGCCCAGAAATGTCTTGATTTTATTTAAATAAACTACCAGGATGATTGCAACTTGTAAGCAACAACAAAAAGGTAATACATACTTTGTTTTCAAATACAAAAATTGAACTTTGTTATTTTGGTTTTAGAGTTGCATCATATTCCAACTTTTTTTTTTTTTTCCTATCACTGATGATTTAGGGCAAGTTTCTTGACCTTTTTGAGTATTAATACCAGGTTTATTTGATGCGAAAGAGATAGCCTGGGAAAAGTACATGCCCCATAGTAATTTTAATGAGGATCTGATCACAATTTTACATTTCTTCATGATAATCTTAAAAATGTGAGTCCAAATTATTGCATAAAAATTATTACCGGGCCCAGGATTTAGCTCAGTGGTTTTGGCACCTGCCTTACAAATCCAAGGTCCCAGGTTCAATCCATGGAAACCACATACAACAATGCTGGGTGTGGTGGCTCACACTTATAATCCCAGCACTCGGGAGGCCAAGGCAGGAGGATTGCTGTGAGTTCAAGGCCAGCCTGGGATACATAGTGAGCTCAGGGCCAGCCTGAACTACAAAGTAAGACCCTGTCTCAAAAAAAAAAAAAAAAAAGTTAATACTGATCAAAGCTCTTTTTTCCTTAAGGGACCTTCACTATTCAGAATGTTTTCCCACAATCTGATGGTGATAATTCCAAAGTAAAGGTTAAAGTTCGTGTTAACATCCATGGAATCTTCAGCGTGGCTAGTGCATCAGTAATTGAGAAGCAGAACTTGGAAGGGGATTATAGTGATGCTCCTATGGAAACAGAAACTTCATTTAAGAGCGAGAACAAAGATGATGTGGTATGTAGGAATCCTATCGCAAGGCTCCTATGATTGATTATATATATAGTATTTTAATCATAGCTGGTACTTGTAGTAGTTGAATACATTTATTTCTGAGGCTTTGCTTTGAATTTTTGCTATATGATCAGTGTGAACTTTATTAAAAAATAATTCTCTTTAAATACTTTTCATCTTTCACACTGTAATACATTTTTCAAGGGCTTACATGTCAGCATTTTGGAGCATGTGAATTTTAAATCATCTTAAGTTCTTTGTTTCCATTAAAGCAGTGTATTTTAATTAGTACTGGATTTTTAGCCTATAGCTCAAACCAATTCAGAATAAGTTTTGAACTATACACATATATATTTTAAAATTGAAAATACATGTGTATGCCTCCCCAACATTTAGTTAGGGACTATCTGTGACAATTCATGCAGAAGGGTGCTATGTATTCTGTAACATGCAAATACAGACTTTATACTTTTTCTCTATACATTATGTGATAGCAAATTTACTTTTGGCATAAGGAATGTTATGGGAACTTAATTATATTCCATTACACAAAATTTATATCTGTTTCCATCATTTTTATGTGTGTTCTTTGTATTGTTAATGGCATTTGTTAATTTTTCCATCATATTTTATAAATCTGCCCTAGATTTTTCATCTTATTTATGCATATTAAGAAGAGGTTTGTGGGCATAGTAGCTCATGCCTGTAATTCCAGCACTCGGGAGGCAGGGCTAGCCTGAACTACAAAATGAGACCCTGTCTCAAAAAAAAAAAAAAAGTTTGTAGCCTGAGGACATAGCTCAGCAATAGGGTATTTGTCTAGTGTCCTCAAAGCCCTTGGTGCAACTGCCACTACAAGCCAGGCATGATGGCACTGCCTGTGTGGTCTCAGGAACTTGGGAGGCTAAAGAAAGATCAGTTGGCCCATTAATCCAAGACCAGCCTGAGCACTATAGTGAAATCTATCTTGAAAAATATGGGGGAATCCTTTTGTTAGGTTTCAGCATGATTTCTTCCTTCTTTGAAGGCTATCTTTTTGTTTTTAATAAATC